>OY735240.1:3971012-3993512 GCA_963457665.1 Thysanoteuthis rhombus | reverse complement strand
GCAGAGGTGATACAACATATTAAAATCAACGAATCCACTGACTCCAATCCCCTTTGCCTCGATAATCAAGACAATAAAAAGGAAGGTGTGTATTTAGGGTCAAGCAATAACAGGGAAAGCATTAATCAGCGTTCAATTTGATATTGTAATTTATTATCTAGTATTTTTCTCCGTTGGACGTATATTCATTTTCCAACTTTTTGTTTCTCCGTCATTTTCCTTTTTTTTCAAGATGTATAGATGTACATATATCAATTGACAGTAAGTGTTTGGAGAGCCACGATCGTCAATGTTCTGGAAGGGTTATTGCATTTCGGATTAGTTATTTCCTCTACTGACACCAGTTTGCCCCTTCAAAATCACGTACATTTCAAAACAAAAGGTCTGGATTTGAGGTCAATAGAAGATAGGGAGAATAGAAGAAATGGACATTAGTCACAGTTCGTTCTCAGGGTTTTCATTCATTTTTTTTCTTCTATAGTCATTTTTTCTTCCCATCATTTTTCTTTTGGACTATTCATTACATATGTTTTACAGTAAGGTCATGCTGCAAGGAGTTTAATTATGTGCACTTATTCACCAAAATATCTTGGATTGATTTCTCTTCATAGGTAGGAATTCAAACGAAGGGACCATATTTAAGATCGAGTTGATGAGGCAGAAACAGAAGAAGCATTATTCCCGATTCTGTTTTAAACTTTATGTTCAAATACATTGTTTGTATTTCCCGGGGCTGCTCCCTGACACCTTTGTGACACTGGTCACTGAGACCAGCTAATTTTTATCATTGCCCTTCCGAGTGGGGACCCGCGCTAAACCAACCTATGTTCAAATTCGCACTCGTTGAGAGGCAAATGAATTTGACACTCTTAATTGTCTATAGTTTAATCACCTTCAATTTAAAAAACAAATATAACCAAATATCGCTTCATTTCATATTTGTTTGCACAAGTATTGCAAAGACCATAATCGGAACACTTGTGGAAACGAATATAATATTATGGTTAGTTTGCAAAAAGAAAATCGAAATTTAAAATAATCGATTCAATAATTATTTATACGGACAATACATTTGATGTGTTTCCCCGGGTCAATTTACCTTATTCATTCTCATCTACCGTCATAGGATCATCAGCAGTATCACTTTTCGAACGATTCTATCTCACACTGACTAAACATTCCTTAGCAAATATCTATTTTCGTACAATCGTTTGAAAAACAACCTTCCCTCGCATAAAATATCAACAGATATCTACCATATCTATTTTCCTTCCCTCTTTACCTCTTTTCTTCCTTCTCAACAGCTTCCTCTCCTTCAGCTCATCATTGTCCTTTTACTTCATTCTTTCCTCGTCTTTCATTCTTTTTTTCTATTCAACTAGTTGCCCATTTTCCAAACATCTTTCTTATCTTTCTTCCCTCCAATCTCTTGTTTTCCTCCACCCTACTTTTCATTCTTATCTTTTTTCATGTTTCCTACGTCTCCCTCACACTTGTCCCCCTGTATCTTCACTCCTTGAAGACTGCTTTTCAATACAATCAGAGAAATACAATTTTTTTCCACCAATATCATTGGAATATAAGTACTGTCAAGTGGGTAAAGTATTTGATTTTTTCTTCACTTTCTATTCATTTTGTTTTTTGTTTTCTATTTTTTCTGTTTACCCCCTTCTTTTTTCTATCTGCACTCTGATCACTTTTCAATGCAATAGAAAATATGCGTACCAATATTGATGGAACAAAATAAAGTCTCCTCAGTATTAAGCAAGTATCAATTTTTCGGAATACGTATTATTGAATAATCAATACTAATCAACTGTTAAGAATACGGTTAAATCTGTAAGATTTTCTCACTGATTGACTCACTCATGAACATCTCTCCCTCTACCCCTCACTCTCTCCCTCTCTCTCTCTCTCTCACTCTCTCTCTCTCTATATATATATATATATATATATATTGCATGCTTGTATATGTTTGTAAACACATACATATATGTACATATATATATATATACATACACACACACACACACACACACACACACACATATATATATATATATATATATATACAAACATACATACATACATACATACATATATATATTGGAAGCTCTTGCCACAAATCTATGCACAACCTTACGTAAGAGGATAATTGAGTCAATTTCTCAACTAATAAAGATGCCATTATAGATTGATGAATATATACATATATGTATGTATATATATATATATATATATATATATATATATATAGAGAGAGAGAGAGAGAGAGAGAGATAGACAGAGAGAGAGATAGACAGAAAGAGAGACAAGAGAGAGAGAGAGAGAAAAGAGAAAAGAGAGAAAGAGACACGGAGAGAGAAATGATTAATTATCAATTATCCAATCTATGACCAAGGTGTATCAGTGTTTTCCACCCCCATGTGATTTTACTCACCCATTGATATTCATTCATTTTGAAGCATTGCAACCTAAACCACGCATTCATCGAGTCAGGATAATTGATTTAATTCTTTGGTTAATAATGGAGCCATTTGAAAAATTGGGTATAATTACTTTTGCTTAATAGATTAAGACAAATTATTGCGCAATACTTTTTGTTAATAGATTGGAAGGGAGCGTTGTTTCCTGAAGAACGATTGAATGAATTGTGAAATATAACGAGATTGGTAAATCAGCTTATACAATCTTTGAAAGGTTTTGCAGTCAAAGATTTACCAGAAGTAAATCAATATAAAGTAGATTAAAAGTCAGTAATCGAAAACAAAAGATAAGTAAATCAGAAATGATTTAAATTGGAGCTTAATCAAGTATAAACAAAGATCAATTAACACGATAGATATTCTTTGCTCCTGTTGCATTGAGTTGTTACACTTGAGAAATCGTTTCTACACCATAGAAAAAATGCTAAAAAGAAGATTTTATGATACTAATAAAGAAATACTAAAGAAATACTAGGAAGAATGAAAGGTCACAAGCCGAACACGATAGAAATACAGAAATGGAGTCGATAAATGGAATCTCAAATGGGAAAGGAAACTGTCAAACATCTTTGTATACATATAAAATCAAAAATAATGATCTCATAAATCAAGTTCACTAAAACACAAATGAGGAAGATATTTTTGTGTACCTCTACTTTATGAATAGTTTAAAGACCCGGGGATGCCTACCTTCCAAATATATTGATTTCATTTTCCAAACATAGGGCAGTCATTTCCCCTTGAGTGCTTTCATGATATCTGAAATCATATTTGCTGTCTTCTTTTCAAGAGTTTTCTTTGTGAGTTCAGCGCTTATTTAGAGTTTTATTGTGCTAGGAAGACCTGGATATTTTAAGAATATGACGATGAGAAAGTGGTTCGTATTTTTGATAAAAATGTCTTAAAAAAATTTGAAAAATCGAAAGAAACAAGAAAGAAGTTGGAATAATGTCTAAATATATTCCACTTTCGAGAATAACTCCATGGTAAATAGAATATGGCATTAATGATTGAAAAATTAGGAAGTGATTAAGCTTTCCGATGAATATATTTCAAAAACTAAAAAGCATTTAGGGGACTGCATTATCCCAAAAAAGAATGAAAATGCAGAGAAAGTAACTGAATTCCATTTATCCAATTTTGGGGACTTTTTTCTGAGTCTCAATGTAAATGACATCCTGGATCCACCCCATAATTTAGTCGATTATTCTTTTGCTCATTACCCAACTTGCACAAAATGTCATTAAAATTATATCTGATTTCCCGGAAATATTGCATGGATTGACTGACAAATATGTATGAAAACTTAGAACATTTTGAATAATCCAAAAATAATATAAAGCATCTTATAATTATTTTTGCTGGATGAGAAAAAAAATTGAAAATTGTGTTGAAGTCAAGTTTTGTATCATTCTACTAGGGACGTGGATCCTGATTCACTATCTTTCCTTTTTTTCCCATTTTCCATTACTGACTACCCCGGTTAGGATAAGGGGAACGCTGTGTTCAACTTAATCAATTGCAAGTTCAACTCCAGCAACTGACAAGTCCCCTCTATTTTTGTTGTTTAGCCCCATAACAGGAATCGGAATAATGATGAAATTCAAGACAAAATGGAAATTGACCTGATACAAAAAAATGCTTCGTTATCTCTTCTCTCCTTCTTTCTCTCCTCCTTTTTCTCTCACCTATTATTTCGTTATTTCTCTTTTCCCACTCATCCTTTCTCTCTATCTCTTTGCCTCTCCCTTGATCTCTCCCTTGTCATAAAATTTAGTTGGTAAGGAAAGTATGTAATCCTGTCAATCTCCATCGAAGGTACAATCTGAAAAATCACCTAAATAAGACTTCTGTCTCCTCTCCCCTTCCCTATTAGTCGTCATTATTTCTGTCGCCCACCTACTCACTATTTCACCTTTATTTTATATCAGTCTCAAGCTTTCATTTTCTTGCTTCTCTTTTGTCACTTTTCATCTATATCTCTCCTTATTCTACGAAGAATCCTCAGCACATTGTCAAATCCCATTGAAAAAAAGCTGCTTCAAGTTATTAAGTAAAATATAATGAGTTTGTCAGTAAAAATATACAATGAACGCCTTTATTCCTCTCTAATATAAATTGAAATGTTACTATATAAAGGTGACATTGCTATTATGGAGCCAATTCTTCAGACCATGTTTTAATGCCGTGTTTCAAGTTGATTTATTGCCAAATGTTATCAAAATCGTGAATTGTCGACGTAAACAAGATTCTAAGAGAGCACCAGAGTCTGACAACGACATGAAATAATTTGGATTCCATTCAATAATCCTTTTCTCTAATTCTTCAACCCACTAACATATTGAATAAATATTCAGATGGACTATTTTTGTGAAACTCGACTTTTCTTGATGAAAATTATGCAATATATTTAGTGAAAGTGCAGTCCAGAAAAAACCCAACTATTTTGAATAGCCTGAATACCGGATTCACAGAATTAATGTGACTTGCCAATCGATAAAGGATTCTTATTGCACGTTAATGAATTTACTCTTTACACTAGTGTTTTTCAGTTGTTTACCATGTGACCATCGCAACACCCCCCACACACATATACATATAATTTAAAAAATAATGTTTTTTTTTCAAAGCAATAAAGACTCATCGTCATCAACGTGTCTGTTTGTCTGTCTGTTTGTCTCTCTTTCTCTCTCTCTCTCTATATATATATGTATATATATATATGTATATATATATATATTTATATATATATACATATATATATATATATATATATATGTATGTATGAATATATATATATATATATATGTGTGCGTGTGTATTTGTGTATATATATATATATATATATATATATATATATATATATATATATATCTATATATATATATATATATATATATATAGATATATATATATATATATATATATATATATACATACATATATATATATAGGTATTATACCTTAATCAGAGTGAACCAAGGTAAATTTTTTCGTACAATTGAATAGGCATCAAACATATAGCAAAGAGTAATAGCAATGATTTGGGCACATAGGTAAATGGTTTGTACCAATAGGTCAGTGAATCCCGTAGGAAAAGGCCAGACAAAAGATGAGTAGACATGATTAGCATGTTTGACTGAAAATCATGGCAGATATTTGCACAATCACGTTTATCATTGTAGGGAGATGCCCTTGTCTAGTCGTGTATATATACCAGCTGCTGCTGCTGATAATGATATGCATATATGTAGATATACTTTAGTTTTAGCAATTGTTTAAACTCACTACATTACAAACTGACCGTCACAGTGAATTTCAGTTAATCAATTTGATTTTAACCCATCTCACGGACAGAGATTATTTGTTAACCTCATCTTCCTCATGATTAAAAAAAAAAGAATTAAAACAACGATCTTCAAATCGATACCCTCTAACTCACTGTGCGAGATTTCTTTTCATGCTGATTTGTAGTCAGCAATTTATACGACTTAAATCAGGAATAATTTAAGAACACAAAGGAATGATGCGTTCTCTGTAAGTGACATTCCAATGATAAGTGCAGATACTACTGATCCGTAGCAAATTTCTTGCTTTTCAAGCAGATATATTATTGGATCGGAAATATGTTGCAAAATTCTGAAATATAATCCTTCCAACATCGAATTTTTTCCTATATCTCAATTTTCGAGATCATTGAGAAAAAATAAATGAAGTCAATATTAGATAACCAAAACATTTGGAAACTTTTTTCTATTCCTAACGTTAAATATAATCGTGTTTTGTTTTGCCAAATAAGTCTTTAATAATAATTATTGATTCTGAGCCCTTTATTTTCAATTAATGCAACGAGGAATGCAGGTCATCCTGTGAGTTTGATTAACGAAAAAATTAATGAATGATATAGGTTGTCAGGGTAGTTACAAGTAACCTCTTGATACAACGGAGACATCTTGGAAGTATCCCAATAACACAACCGGATATACAAACAACAGATATGATGTGCCCAGTCCAATTGTGCATAAGAAGTGATTCCACATTCAAGAACCACCCGAGGACCGGATGCTATACGATCGAATGTTATGAATGAAAACATAGACGAGAATAAATCAATCTAATTTTACATAATGAATGATATATAAATTCTGCTTATGTAATTAGGTCTTCCGTTCATACGCAGGTAAGGTGCTTTCCTCTGCAATTATAGCAACAGCATAAAGAACGGATTTATGTCCCATTCGTTCTCTTGGTTTTGAAATTTTGAACAGATGTGAACAGATGTGATCCTCAAAAGTAGTAACATCGGTAAGTACGTAATCTAATGGTGGAAAACATCATTTTTTCTACATAACATAAATTGGTTTTGGACAAAACAAATCACTTTCCTTGTCAATGGATCCAATCCATCGGCAAATAGTGATCACACTGATCGAACATTATACAGTGAAAGTTCCCGATGCATTTTCCCTTATGGTGACGGACTTATTGATCCATATCATGTCAGATGAGATGTATGTATTAAATCTTGTATGTCCGACGGTCTGTAAATCCGTGTGCCGTTGTGTCTGTGTTTAAACACCTATCCACCTGCACGTTGGAATATTTATTTGGGCAATGTCCCCAAAGGTTCTCAATGAATTCCGTTAAGACTTCGTGGAAGGGTTGCCCATTGGCTGGAGAAAAAAAAAATGATAGAATTTAGGGGCAAGTCTAGAAATTACTTCTCAAATACCTGCCGTGCATTTGAACAATATGCCCAAAAGTTTTGAATGAATTCCACAGGGTAACTCATGGGAAATGAGGATTTATTCAGTTTGTGGGTGGATCATTGAAATTTTTATAGTTGCATCACTGTAAGTGTTAGTGTATTGATTTTCACTTCGTTCTAGTGACAATGGCTCAGACATTTTTTAATATTCATTCAGCTTTATTCTTGGGTGTGTATGGATGTGTGTGTAGGGGTGTACGAGCATCTTTTTTCTCAACCATGAACAGCGGTTAAGTAAATTACATTGTTTTTAACTATCATTCCTTTCTTCTATCTGATGCGAGATATAAGAACGGTGAGCTGGATAATCCAGAGACCTTTCGGTAAAATTATCTTCCCGTGTTTTCTACGTCGAATTCGTAATGACATTAGATCGTTTGACGGCTGTTTGAAAGTGTCTTACAAGGGAATATGGAACAATTGAATAGAGCCAATTTCCCAATAGGTGGCATCTGAGTTGTAACGAACTCTCCAGTTTATCTTCATCTAAATTTCCATCTATTAACACGAACAGCGGAGATGAGAAGATACAAGAATGTTAATAACTGTATGATGTCCTGATGTTGAGAGAGTAAGCAAGCAAATTGTGATATTGTCAGAGAGTGCATACTTCTGCCAATACATTTAGAACAAAAAAAAACGATCTATCACGTTACGGATCACCGAGTATACCATGACAGAAGCTTGTAATATTCATCGGAGTCATATCGTCGAGGGTTTGTTTTGAGTGTTGAAAATCCTGGTTATCAAATGACCTCGTGTGGAAGCTACCATTTACTATTGATGTGTAAACTTATTGAGTACAAATGATTATGGAACTCTGTAGAAAGAGTTCGAGTGTTCTGTTCAACCTTTTTTCCTTAGGGCAAATGAACCCACCAAGTCCTTCATGACTCTTTCAGGTCGATTCAAAGCAAAGGTTTGCAAAGGTCGATCATTTCCTGATCTCCTCCACACGTGATCGACCAAAGAAAGGCTGCAGATCACGATTTTCTATTGTTATGCGATATTCACGGCAGGTTTCATGGCAAAGAGACTTTGCTTTATTGTTATCGATAGGGAATAGAAGCACTTCAATCTTTTGTAACTCAGTGCACTTTTGGGAGGTCTTTTGTTATTCTCCGCCCCAGGAATATCTGCTGCAGTTGTGATACAAAAAACACTCTGCAGCACTCTTGGTAACCTTTAAATGTTTAGCAGGATATTTTGTGTGAATGTAGTTGAGATACTTCACAAAGATATATCTAAGATAAAAAATCTCGTGGCGCTTAAAATAATCATAAGAGTATTCTTTTTTAATCATCTTACAGTATTTTGATAATCTTTTGAATCAAGGTGTGAATATTTTCAAGCACATTGTCCCTTTTAACCCTATTCATCATATTCTCTAACGTTTCAATTTCCTCGTTATTCTTTGAGTCATCCCACTACTAATGTACATATTGTATAACCCCATTTTCCACTTCACCTGAACCCAACAGAAGTGTCTCCCCGTCTTTGAAGATAATGAATGATCCACTATGTCTGCCCAACTGGTACAAAAAAGAACAAAACAAAAGCAAACAAATCAACTTTGATTGATGTAATTACTTACGTCTTTTTTGTAAGTTGAATGAAACCATTATTCACGGTAAAAAAAAAACATCATTTACATTCATACCATGCACCATAGAAATAAAGATTCATTTTTTTATTGACTTATGTATAATGCCTCTGTTGACATCTCGATAAAAATCTAATTCCACTTCATCATCGTCCTATTACTCATTGACTTGTTATACTGTATACCTGATGGATTGAAACATCTTCAAGTTTTCTCCAGAAAGTTCCAGATACTGGCCATTTGATACATCATGCGATTTTTTTTTTCAAAATTCATCATTATCATTCTGAAACTTCTAATATGATTTCTAATAATTGTATATTTGGCCAATTTATTTAAAAAGTGTCCAACTCAATTGCTAAGGAAATCCAAAGATATTGGGGGGGGGGTACAATTAGATTAAAAATGTTATTAGACAAAATGAATTGGCTGTTACCATTATCATTATAATCATCAGATATTCTTGAAGTTTGAATTAAATAATCGCGCTGGAATTCAACGACACTTAAATATTGTGTTTATTCCATTTTTTCGATTTATCTTTTAGCACTTTGATGCTCTGCCATCTGTGTTTCTGAGGGTAGATATTTGGTTATTATGAACAGAGTATGTCTCTGCACAGGATTGCAAGTAAAAATACCTAATCTAGGCAATTACGAAGTATCGGTTGGGTTTAATGTTTCCAGGCATCAGGAGTGAACAGCTTTTCCGAATTCACTCGATTATAGAACATACATAAAGATAGCGATGATCACCGTTGATATAACTCGTAATATTTCAGGAAAAACATTCGGTTCATTACCACAGCATATACAGCACATATATATCCTGCCACTGCTCTTTTTTAGGAAATGAATACCCTGATCTATCTCATTTACTTGTAATAACGCTATTTCATCGCCGTATTTACATAAGTAGCGTATAGTTAAGTGCCTTTCCAACTGTAGAAATCGTTGCACGTTGACACAAAGTAATGGCATAATTTGGGGGGATACTATTTTTTAATAATTCAGAAGAACTCATCACTTTTTTTTCACCTGCATAAAAAGCACATATACATCAGGTTAGCGTTTTTTGTTGGACTTTTCCATCTTCCTCCATAAACCATAGCGCATTTTAGCTGAAACTTAATGATACATGTAGCAATCACTAGGGAGCTCCTTCGTCTGACGTGAAGCAATAACAACCTTATATCTTTTGGCGTGAAGTATTAAGAGTGAACGCATTATTCAAATTTAGAAAACAATAAAGGAAAAAAGAAAAAATATTCTCGTTTTCGTTACAAAATTGAAAAGATAACTGCAGAGATAGTTTTGATAATTCAGAATAAATATTCGGTTCATGTCAAGTATAAAGAGTACAACTCTTTCCCTAAAGCAGTAATCTTTAGATTTATGCAAATCTTTGTCTATCTTTCTTATATTCAAATGATTTTCTTCAAATCATCAGGTATACACAGTGCTGCTCGTAAGTATTATAACAAACACGCAATCAATTTTCAATCGCCTGTTCTCGCATTCTTTCTATGAATGCTTCGGTGAGTTCATTTCCCAGATATTACTTAGGCTCACATTGAAATGTCCGAACAGACCTCAATTATATTCTCTTTTACAAATAATAATACAAGACTATTTGATTACATTGACAACTCTTCCAACTGTTAGACTCTCCAATCCTTGTTGATTAATTTAGAACAAAATTTCCTATTATACAGCCATATACATCAGTTTGTGTAATCGTATAATTCATGTAAACCGTAATTTATGACATTTCGACGATACTTCTTGATAATTTGAAAGAGAAAACATCGATTTTTTTACTTTTGCATATATATATCTTCCACAATCCATTTTTAAAAAATTTTTTTTGCTTCGTCATTTGTTTTATACACGATTATGTACTATTGTTTACCACTGCCATCCAAGTTGGAAGGGGGATACGTATTCTCTCGTGTCAGTCTGTCTGTTTGGCGATACACACAAAGTTCTCCATCGCTTTCCATGGTATTTTGTCAAAGGGTCGGTCATCGACTGCTGAGAAAGTGATCCCATTTTGTGTCGGATCTAAGAATCTGATCCTGATTGAGAGATATTCTATCATTCAATGGATTAAGAAATTGAAAACAGATAGTTTATAAAAAAAGGATTAGTTCTAAGTTCAAGTGATGAGAGCCAATATTTGTACATCCATTTGAACACTAAAATTTATAGTTCTTGCTCCTTTGAGTATTTTTACCATTCAAGTTCCAGTTAGTGAACGGATTTGGCAGAGGCATGTGCTCTTCCAGGGCAGTTGATGCCAAATTTGACGTCTTCTCAACGATTCCTGCAGCTTAGCAAATGCCAAATATATTGCACCCTGCTTTCCTTTCGACAACATCGGCAATTTTCTGGTGGTTTTGGGTATTCCATATGCTTTATCCAGGCTTGAGCCCCAGGAATGATTTATCCAGTGTCATTTCACTGCCAATCAAAACTTGTGCCTTTTGCTATAAACATCATTGCCTTGCCTTGTGTCCAACAAAACGAAAAAGTTTATATGCAAGTCCCATCGAAGGAAATGTTCGCCTTCTGTGCTGAGAAAAAGAAGACAAAAGATCGAATAAACACGGTTAAAAAATGACCACATTTTCATTGGCAAAAAATTGAGGTGTTTCGGTTATATATGTTCAAGTTAGCGACGTGTTAACCACCCGTACTTCTGCATATATATATATATATATATATATATATATATATATATATATATATATATATATATATATATATATATATATATATATATATATATATATATATATATATATATATATATATATATATATACGTTCGCTCTTATAGAATGGAATGCGATGTTTCATCCCCCCCCGTACATATGTAGTAACATTATCTTCATCATAAGTATTACTGTCGAGACAGTTCTTGGTATAAAGACATGTTTTGTTCACCCAGCATAAAGAATATAAAAATTCCCCCAAGGCGGTCTACTTTTTTGAAACATACATCCTCCTATCTTTTATACAGTCGTCTGTTGTTATTCACACCATCTCATCTCCGTTTATACAATGTGTGGAGATTTTTTTCCAAGTTAGTCCAAACTGTATTCCACAAACACACTCAAAATTGACCATCTGGTGAGCTGAGAAGAATCTCAGACATTTTGTATAGATGTTGTCAACAATGGACAAAAGAAAAACTTCAAGGAGACTCAAGAAGATATACATACTTCTCATGTTTCTACTAATATTCTTTGTCTTGTATTTTATTGTCTGTTTTCTCTTTGCTTTTATACATAAGCTGCTCTTCCCCTGCTGTCTTGACAAAAAGTATGTCATTATTTTTATGGTCGTCACAATCTCCACCTTCTTTTCTCCTTCTATTCTTCCACACATTCAGACACTCACATCGGATGTTTTGAATTCTTTCAATCTCTATTCATGTTATTTTGGGCAAATCTCAGACTGTGCCAATTATTACTGACATAAACCTTCAGTTGATATTTGATATTTGTCATATTTCCCAAGCGAGATCCTTGTAATATTACGTTTTCACCTTCTACCGTTTTTATATATTCGTTGGCTTGTGCAGCTACAGGTGCGATTTTGCAAGTTTTCTTCTCATTGTTCACAATAGAATTGATGTAGTCTTTTTTTGCTTGGGTACAGTGTATAGAAACCTTAGTCCTTCATAATCCAGTTTCCCAGAACATTCACAGATAATACCATTTGTTTACATAATCAAACCATGTTACTCGAAGTGTTCTCAGTGTTAATACCCTATCGTTCGTAATTGGCGTCAGTTTGTAACATTCACTTATGATTTGGTTCACCATGCCAGATTTATTTGAACATGTTACTAGTTATCGTCAAGTACGGTTCCATCTCGATGAGGTTCTAGCTCGCGTAATCAGCAAACATACAATTGGAATTCACTTTGGTGAATTATCCTTCATGATAAAACTATACTGTCATTTCCATCGATGAATGGAAGTCAACTGATTTATATGAATTTGATTTGTAGCCCCATTTCAAAGTTGTTTTTCATTATTCATCGTATATTCTAATTTTCAAACGTACTTGGAACTAGTTAACACCGTTCCAGAGACTCTCCACTAGTAACGAATGGAGAATAGTTTTCTAAGCAGGGACAGATAAAGAATTAGCCAACGTGGGGACACTTTTATCTTGATAAAAAGTTATTCCGGTACCCGATTTCAGCTCAATAAAACATTCCGTGAAGAATGGTGGCAGCTGGTTTTTCTGAGCAGAAATGGCGTCAGTTGTGGCTAGTTTTCTCTTTATGGTTCGATGTATACAATAGTTATGTCTCTTTTCAAAAGTCTCCATTACCAAATTTCTGCTCAAACCAACGATGTATAGGGCATGTTGGGGGTCAAGTTTCCTACGGGTGCATTTTACAATTCGATGTATACGAAAATTGAAGCTTCTAATATCTGCTCAAACCTAGAAGGCAACCTTATCAGGGAAACCTGCAACGCATACACCTTTGCCAAATATGTTGCACGAGTAAATCTTTGTTTGCATCAGTAATTCTTATTCATTCCATTTATTGATCACATAATCCAATTAATAACAATTGGTCCTTTTTGGATGGGACCAACTGATAACAAAGCTATCCAGGCTAATCTAAAACAAGTTAATGTGTCCGCAACTCGTACAATTTTTAAAAATCAAAATCATGTCCGTGATACTGTACTAATCTCAGCTTTTGTTGGATATTTTTTTCGAATTTTTTAAGTCTTCAAATCTGGTGTCATCTCTCTGACGCCAATAAAAAAGGAAAATCTGAAAATAACCTGAAAAATACCTGCAATTTCTGGCACATAATGAAATATGTTCTCATGTGATGTTAATGAATTTTCACACCAGCAATAGCTACTTAGTCAGATTTTCCTTATGTTTGCCTTGTGCTAAACTCCAATCTAGTCCTGTTGATGTAGTTGTGGGTGACCTGTGTGGGAAATATACTATCCGTCCCCATGCTGGTCTATCACTGAGGTTCAGTCTGATTGAGAGAATCAGAGATTTGAAACTTGAACCAATGTTCTTCCAACCCATCTATTTCTTTCGGCCATCAGTTAAGTGGCTCACAAGAATATTTGCAGTTGCAGATGACACAGAATTTGATAAATGATCACAACATTTATCAATGAATGAAGATAGAAAACATTGAAATTGTCTCTACGTATATAGATATCCATTTACTGATTGCTGATGACCTTTCAGATATCGGATTAGTAAACTAGTCAATGTGATGATAATCGTTATAAATAGGCAGTGATATACGATGTACTAAATAATGTCTCAAATGTACTGCTTCAGGTTTCCAATCGGTTCATATGATGACTTTCCGGTCATTAATAGAGACAACAGATCGAAAAAGTTGGGAAGAATATACGGATTATAGGCGATTGATAGAATGTTGCTGAAAGTACGAATGAGACATAAAGTAAAATTACGGACAATCATTGAGAGTCCTAGAGGAGAAATACGAGGACAATAGGTTGTATACGTTGAGTTTTTATCTTTTGACTGCATTAGTGTTTAGGGTTGGGAAAACGGAACAGAATAGATACAGGATATATATATATATATATATATATATATATATATATGTATATACACACACATACACACACATATATATATATATGTATGTGTGTGTGTGCGTGTGTGAGTGTGTGAAAAGAGTCTCACTTGAAACTTTCAGGATAAGGGTTCTACAGTACAGTGTGAATATGGTGCCAACTGGGCCTCCATTTTCTGCTCAATATGCCCGTAGACGTATATCCCTTATTCATGTATTTATATACCTTATTTTGAAAGGATTAGAAGTGGGATTTTTAACATTCACTCAAGCGTCAGAAGTAAAGAAAAATCCCTCCTCTTCGGGGTCTAAGTCCAAAAGAATTGCCTCTTTAAAGGGGTCAAATGTGGAAGGGAACGTTAGTTAACGTAGGAAATCTTTAGTTCTTTTTTTTGATTTTGAATATTTACCGACGTACATGAGTACTTCAGTCAGTGTATAAAAATGATCAGGATAATCAAAATAAAATCGTTAAATAGATGGATTGATAGGTAGATAGATATACTATTTAAAAATGTGACCAAACAAAGAAGACAAACGATCAACTTAACATAATCCTGAGGAAGAAAACATAGCACTAAGACTTTAAAAAAATATTTGCCCAAAGTTAAACTATTTTCAAGGCAAGGAAGTCCATATCTAATTTTTCTTTATTGACAGCACCTGCCGCCATGATGCAAATCTGTAGCAGGAATGGATAATAGAGCTGGGATAAAAAGCTTTTCTTCATGCATGATATTCTAATGCCAAATTTTGGAAATCACTTGTTTTGTATAATGAAACATGCATTGTTACGTCCATTGTTCCAACAATTCAATGATTACCAAGAATACATCGAATAAAAACCAAATTACAATTTCAGGGAACGTATAAGGACTAAAAATATTTCCAAGAATTTCTATAAACGAAAATATATGATAAAATACTGGAAATTCTTGCATGGAACTTGTTTGACTAAATATACGATTGCGTAGAAAGGTGTTTGTAGTATCATACGTAGGAAACAATTTTCATGATTGGATGAAAATTTTGTTAATTTGCGTGGGTGGAGTATTTTTCTGAAATAACAAAGATTACTATAATCAACCTAACTGAATTGATCTATTTTGACAGGGGTGAAAGACAATACGAACCGATTAAGAGGTCGGAGTTTTTTTCGTTCGAATAATTTGAATAGCAATACTTCACAATAGGAAAGTATATTTATGTTAACTGCATGAACACATACACTAAAAAAAATAATGAATACACATTTGTGGCAGCAAAGTTTATCTTGCAAAAAAAGGCGCACAGAAATAAATCTCGATCAGTGTTACACCTTCTTAGTGGCCATAGCATGGGAGTAAATAAATATTTTTTCCAAAAAAATAGAATGAATAATGAAATACTGATACGAAAGCTATTTTGATCTGAATAATTCTACCCCGAAATAGTTTTTATAAAGGCCGTGCATTGGCGCCAGGACCGAGCCGAGAATTACCAATTAGTCTATAAAAACATAAGTTCATATTATGGGTCGTACTCCCCCTCACACAGCAGAGTAATGGATAAAAGTGCAAATGATATTTACAGAACAGTTCAAGAAAAAAGACAAATGAAAACGGAAAGGAGGAAGAAGAGAAGGGAGAAGGAGAGAAAAACCAATTCAGAAATCAGAATTCAAAAATCAGAAGAATAAGGAATAGAAATTTCGGGAAGGGGCCAAATCTCAATCAATAACAGGTAGGGGCTCAAAGTATATTTTATGCAGTAGCTGAGATTTTTGGAGAAAAAGATTTCATGCCTTCATGAATGGAAAGAAAATGTGAAATGTCGATTTGAAACGTGTAGGAATTTCATTCCTGCCCCCCTCCCATACAAATAAGTTAAAAGGGATAACTTGATGAAGCAACATTGATGAAGAATGAGAGTGAGAAGGAAAGAGAAATAGAGACAAATAGACAGACAGAAGAGGGAGAAACGATTGAGCAAAACATTATTGCTGATTGCCAGTTGACAATGGGTGTAGTTTTCAATCAATGTTTAGGTGACCTTTTGGTGAGTTACAAAAAAAAAATGGACAAAAGATTTTTTTTGTATTTTTTTTCTGGAGGATGTTTGAAGTTCGTCCTCCATCCCCCATCTCTCAAACACGTGATTGGTACGTTTCGGACAAAAAACTTGAATTGAAAGGGAATTGAAGAATAGGACTCGAAACGGGTGTGAAATAAAATGAAAAATCTTTCCTATAAAGAAACCCCGAAAGTGAATACGCTCAAAGATTTCTAAAACAGAAAAAAACAAACGTGTGCGTGTGAGCGAGCGTGTGAAACAGTGAAAACAAAAGAAAGATAAGAAGAAGAGAGACCTATTCTGCTCATCACTGCATCAAGCCAAGCATGAAAAAAAGTGTAACAAATTTTAAGCACTGTTTATATATATATATATATATATATATATATATATATATATATATATATATATATATAAATATATATATATATATATATATATATATATATATATATATATATAAATATATATATATATATATATATATATATATATATATATACACACACACACAAAAACAATATTAAAATTTATAATTGATTTGTTCCACAACTAGCAGCTCATGTGAACGACTTATTGTAGTCTGCATTCGTCCGGTGGATTTTTACTGTGTTTATTCTAGTTTATCATACTGTATTGTGATGATTCTTTTTCATATTAGGTTTCAGTTCATGAAAAAGTGTGTGTATAAATAATTTTTTAATCGATATATAGTCGAGTAGTTTTTGTTGTTTGGTTTAATCTATTATTGATATACTGCTATATATTTGGGTTGTATTTTATCAAGACGTATAATTACATACAAAAAAATATGTGCGTATACACACGAACACATACACACGCGTATATATATATATATATATATATATATATATATGTGTGTGTGTGTGTGTGTTTGTATAGAAACAATATAGGTATGTGGATGCATATGTATCATATATATATATATATATATATATATATATATATATGTATATATATATATGTACATATATATACATGTATTTTGATGAATGAATTATATATATATATATGCATACATACATATATACCTATATATATACATATATATATATATATATATATATATATACATGTATATATATATATATATACGTATATATATGTGTGTATATATATATATATATGTATATATATATATATATATGTATATATATATATATATATATATATATATATATATATATATATATATATATATATGTATATATTCTTTCAGTTATTTTGCTCTGCCTTTATCAATAATGAGCTGCGTATTTGTAAAATCAGTCATGTATCTTCCTTATAGATTTGCGTGTCTTTTTGTGTATGTTTTATGTGTTTCTCGTGTTAATGTGTTTTGTGAGTAAGTTCCATAAATAAACAATATGACCAACAAATCAAAGTATATCACAAACACACACCCGCACACACACACACACAAACACACACACATATGTATATGTATATGTATATATATATATATAGAGAGAGAGAAGAGTAGAAACAAAATGAGCCATAAATATTATCTAAATGGAAGTAGACTTTGATATGTGTATTTCTTCTTGGATTTCTCCCACAACAGATTAATGGACACACTTTTACAGAGTATACCCTTAACTCATCCAACTTTATAATACTCAAAAAGATTCGCTTATCAACAGCAATTGTTTAAAAAGAGAATAAGACAAAACACTTCTAAACAAACCTTCTTCTAAATTATATTACTTATGCATACAACCTGTAAACGATTGTTTTAAAAGTACAGAAATAACATGATTTTATCTCTCAGTTCGTCCTCAAATTCGTTGACTGCAATGTTACACACTGCAATGCAAAAAGTATCATAAACAGATAAGTTTCCAAGCTGATACATTATAACATATCCGGGCATCAATAACTAATTAATACTTTATCGAATCTTGCACTTATGCAAATCGTATTCTTTAAGGCTTCGTTGCAATATAATTGATACGAATTTTAATCTTGATCCGTGAATGTATTACGTTATTTACAATTTTCATTATCAATTTTGAAAATTGTTACTTGTTAACACCTAACCTTCAACCCTAATAGGGTTACTGATTCAGAAAGTAATCTTGAAGTACAATACACCTTTGCTACGGACATTGAAATCTCACTTATCATATTTACCATTGATAGTATTGATTACAGATAGTAATTACTAAATAATTTGTGGAGCTTATAAATGTGTCTTTTAAAACATCATTGATAACTGAACATCTGAACGGAAAGCATATTGTTTCATGATTGTACTGAACAGGGAAAGTTAAGCCACATAAAAAATTCCTTTTATCCTTGGATGAGAACAAAAACCAACATTATAGAATTTATATCCCAGATCGTTTAGATCATGTGACTCTCCAAATCTTGGTGAGAAGACGTACCTTAGATCAGAATGAGGCCAACCAGAAGGTGTTGGTTAAAATCAATCTGATGGAAAGAATTCGATTTGTACAAAAAACCATCGATATTCGTTCGAAGACAGAACACATAGAACAGGAGGAATCTATTGATATACTTAATCACCCGGTATTCTGTATTCTCTGTCAGTGACGTCTTTCAAAAAGGATAACCATTTATTAATAAATATACGATAGTTTTCTTTCTTTTCCATATTTCTTATTTTCTCCTTTCTTTCAATCCACAAATACATGAGAATCTAAAATGATTCAGATTAGAACTAAGTGAAAAAAAAAAAAAGCAAATATGGTGTCTTTGATATTTTAAAGGGATGGTATACTTATTCCAAATACTGTTTTTTTATGGCATGAATGAACTAATCAATCGACAAAAGTAACTTTTCCTCCTTGCATGTCTGTAACAACTGACCGTCGTACACAAATGTAACTAATTTAACGAGAAATATCTCAAGCCAATCATTTGACTCTCCAAACAAGATCCGCCTCATTTTCATAAAACCTTAAATAAGATTGATTTTACGTAAAGATTTACGTTTTCAGTATGAAGATTTTGAAACAGTGAACTGATAAGTCTAAAAGAGGGAGAATGTAGAAACTGCTTGAATTCCACTGACAGACAAGTAGATAAGTATATATGTATGTAATTAAACTATGTTTGCTTATAGTGTATGTTTGCAGTCTGGCAATTAATTGAAAAAAATTTGCTCATCCTCTTTCCCGAACCAAAAGGTGATAAAACCCCTATTCGGTTCACATGTTATTCATTTGACTGCTAAAATATAGTTGAGTACTGAATGTTCGCAACACTAAAACACTGTCTCCAGTCAGGTAACCCTCTAATAAGACATGGTTGTCTACTATGTTCTCTCAATGAAAATAACTGTTGTACTTAAACTAAGTTAACACATCGGAATGTGTTACATTTCACCATGCTGTAAATTGAAAATCAATTTTCTTTATTGATGTTTGTTCCTTCTGATGTTACTGATTCAGAAATTAATCTTCTGTGTGTATCAACCATTTTTTGTTTTAACAGACAATAATGTGATAAATCGACTTCAATTTCATCTTTGGTTCCCTCCAAGTCACTCACGAAGAAGATGTTGACAATAATTGCTAAAAGTACCGACAAAAGTCACGCGAAAAATGGGTGTTTTAGTCTTTGGAAATCATCCATTGCATCCAATGGACAATAAAAAGCATCAAGGTGAGAAATGTAATTACAGGGAAATAATTTGCAAATATCTGAGTAAGGTCAATAATTAGTGACGAATGGCAATCTAAATTAGATTCATAGATTATAACGACTTATATCAATACAAGGTGATAATTTTTCACTAATTTTTTCATGAAATGTCATCATTTTCAAAAATCAATGTCGATTTTGACAACCGAAGGTGTTGTCTATAGTCCTTGCTAAGTTGTGCGTTTGTGTGCACAAGAGTATGAATTGTAATCAGCACACAACATGAGTTTTTGATTTCACAGAAAGTTAGTTATCTAAACTTATGTCATAAATATTAACAATGCTTGAAATTATGATTATATACATGATAATGAATAATTACATTTTTCACTTTTGAAAATGATCGCTTAGTCAATTGTTGGGGTTAACCGGATAACCAGTTTTTCCACCTCATTTTTACAGCACTAATTTTGCATTCCCCTTTCAACAGCGTGGCAGCTGTCATATTTGGTTAACGATGTAAATATAGTAAAATTTACATGTTTGAATTTGCATGAATTTCAATGTGATTTTGTTGGAGAATATGTCACAGTCTGAAGGATTAATTAATCAAATGATTGGGTGCGAACAACGTTTTCTTTACAGCCTGTTTTGTGTCACGACACTTTGTACAAAGCTTCCCAGGTGGCAAGTCCCATAATTGAGCAGGTGTAGAACAGGAACAGACAGGCATATCCCAATTCATTTCAGTGTTAAATTATTGAGATTATCCATTATCTGCTGCCTCTACTCTACTCTTATTCTCTGCTTGCATCTGAATTACTTTCCTTATCCTATCCAATCCTTTCTGTCCATCTATATACTTGTTTAAATCTTATAAATGCACAGAATCATACTATTTGTTACATTTTCTACCATCTCAGCAAAGTATTCCGCTTTCTTTCTACCTTTTCCTTAACTAATCTTTCATCAAATCAGTTAATATTCCTAAGATAAAATGTGATAGATATACATATAGATAGATAGACTTTTTACTCGATGTTTTCTCTGCGTTGTTTCCCCTTTTGTTCCAGCCATTTCCCCTTCTTGTTCAACCCTATTTCTTAGTTGTACATTTGCCCTCCCCTAATTGTGATCTTGGTATTGCCCACACTCTTTCCAATCTTTTCCCCTGAAACATTTTTATCTCCAAAGACCAGCAAACTTCCTGCAAACATACATTCATAATTATTGCACTGTGTTTTTTCTTACACTTAAAGCATTTCATATCCACCTCCTCCGTGTAAACCATTTCTTTTTCTTGCATGATTTACTCTCTACGGGTCAACAGCTCTCATTTGCACCTCTACTTTAGCGTTAACAATATTACGTTCCGTAAATTCCTTTCCACTTGACGCCTTCCGTTTCTTGCACCGAATTGCTTTGTTTTAATTTATCACACGCCAATGCATTTTACGGCTTTTATACCCTCAACTTTTCAAGTATTTATTTTTCAATAACTTTCCTCAGCCCCATGCTCTTCTCAGAAAAAGTGCTTCTAACAGTGAGGTTTTTATTTACGTAGTTATATCTATGCAAATTTCTCTTAACCACCACGCCCCTCAAGATCTTACCAGGATCCGGGTTACCCTGTAAAGCTGAGATAGAATGCAAACAGATAACCATGAATTAATTTATTACTAACAAAATCCTGTGCAAATTCCAAGGTTATAAACGATTGAGATTATCTATTATCTTCCGTCTTTGTTCTCTCCTGACCACATTTTTGGATCTCTACATTCCTTCTGTACTCTTTTCAATCTTAATCACGCATCTGGTTTTTGTCAAATGTTACAAAAGCATGGATTAGTTTGATATGCCAAAAAGTACCAGCCCCTTTCTTTCCTTGGCTTCTCTTTTGTACCATCTTATTGATGTTTTTCTTATACCACTTCTCTTCCTTTGATAAATATGATAGTTAAAAAGATATATAGATAGACCTACGTTTAAATTGATTTTCACTTCATGGCATCTCTGTTGTGCCTTTTTCATTCTCTTCCTCCTTTCTATTTTGTACTTTTTTCTTCTTCTCTTCTTCTCTTCTCAATTGTCTTCGTATTTTACTCACTTTTTTAATGGTTTTCTTAACCCCTTGTCTGTAACAAGCTTTGCCTATCAGATTCTATCGAGGAAACAATTTTTGTCTTTTGCACTCTTTATTCACCACATGCCAAGAAATCCTTTTCTTTTTAAAAATTTCAACTCGAGCATCTTAAATTTCACTTTCTATAATTTCCTCTCCACCTGATCTTTTTTCTGTGTCCAATTACTTTTTGGTCAGAAAAAATCTCTTCTCTCATTTGTCACGTTTCAATG
>OY735240.1:3951012-3966012 GCA_963457665.1 Thysanoteuthis rhombus | reverse complement strand
AATAGTAATAGTAGCATCTGACTAATTTCAGATTTTTAATTATTCAGCTTCTTCACCCGACGTTTTCAGCAGCACCCAAGGGAAAAGCAGCTGTGTCAGGGTAGATTTGCACAAGTGTAATCGTGCCAAATTAACCCGAGTTGGAGGTTTCCATGATTAGTTACACATTCTAACAGTCCACCCGTACCTGCCTCTTGCTCAGCCCCCAACCATTTGTTATTTATTGTTCTATCAAGTGACAACGAGCAGAGGGCATTTTGAACTTTGAGAGACAGAAATAGAAGTATAAAGAATCCTTTGTTTCGTTTGCTTGCCATAAAAAAAGTTTGAATGGAGTTGTTTCCCTTTTTCATTTGTTTTGTAATTCAGAAAATATGGATCCGTTTTGCTGACGGATTGCACTATTTCAAAGTATGACCTATTTTGGCATCGATGGGGCAGTTAGTAAACGTAATAGCTGAAAATGGGACTGGTGACTGAATTATCCAATGACGTAAAACGAATAAATCTGAAAAATTAAAGAATGAATTTGTTCGTTTTTTTTCTCACATCAGGACTTTATTTCTTCCACCAGTTTTTTCAAATAATTCTTCTTGCTTATTTTTTTCTGTCTTTGTTCATATATTGTCTTCTAATTGTTTCTATCTTATTTCTGGTCTCTTTAACAGGTCTTCACTTATAGCTAACCTCCATAATTTCAAAATATGGAAGGTTGAAAGGGAAAAGACAAAATATTAAAGTTATTTGAATGTGTTTGTCAGGGAGGAGATAAGAGGACGAATAGAGGAGGCGACCCTATCAAGGTTGCTTCGACAAAAAGCAGAATATTCTAAATTCAAAAGCATCACACCAGAATGCCTCAAATAGAAATTATGCTTCTGGGTCAAGCATCATGGCTACCGTACATGTTAAATGATCGAATCTCAAACGAAAAAGACAAACTTCGGATGAAATCAGAATATGGGTAATACTACAAATTTTTCAAAGACTTGAGGCTGATGAGATTGTTGTTATTTCCCTTTTTCTCTTTGTGCCAAAGAGTGTAAAGCAAAACATCAAAGATTGTTTTACAAACGCTCACGGACACACACACACACACACACACACACATATACATATGTATATGTGTGTGTGTTTGTATGTGTGTATGAGAGAGAGTATTATCTTTGTGTATTGTGGGAGAGTTTATACGTATGTGCACATCTGTGTGTATGTGTGTGTTTTACAGAAAATTGAATTCGAAGTTTGTCTTTTGTTCTTTATTAACACGTCAGTTTAGAACGTTGGGAGCACTAATCCCTTTTGCACTTGGACGGATCTATGACAACGAAAAGCCATATTTTCATTCAATTTTTGCATCCCTTTCTGTTGAAAGTTTTCAATCAGATTTTTTTTCTATAAGAGATAATGGTTTTGTAGTATTTGTATGAATTTGAAACTCTTCTATTCTGAGGAGAACAAACATCGATTTTGGCATGCTAAACATAATATTACTGAAACCGAAAAAATCAGATGGATTGGCCATTGGTTAGGGAAGGGTTGATGAAATCCAGGAGTCGATCCAGGGAATTAATCTTGTATCGAAGTTTCATGCCAATAGAGGAAATGGAGAAGTCTTAGAGAGCCTTGTTTTGTTTTGCCAAAAATCCCTTCATGGCACATAAAAGATATACCCGCCCAATGATTGTACGAACTGGACACAAACTCACTCACTGATGTCTCCCTGCTGACTGAGGCACACGATGGGAGAGTGGTTCCACGCATGCACATTGTACCTGAGGTATTCAAATGTGACTTTCTGGAGTTTGTGACATGTTTATCCGTATTTTTACGTATATGTAATTGTTCTTATGCATGCAATTTGATAAGTAATGCGTATTATATAAATACGTACATAGATTGATGAATCAAATCAAATATCTGGTGATATAGCTTATACCATGCAAAGTGAACAAAAAAAGAAAACAATACATATATATATATATATATATATATATATATATATATATGTATAAACATATATATATATATATACGTTTTTAAACATATCCCCCCCACATATATATATGTATATATATATATATATATATATATATATATATATATATATATATATATATATATATATATGTGTGTGTGTGTGTGTGTGTGTGTATGTATGTTCAAATCACGTAAATATAGATATTTACTAACGTAGATTGATATGAACATGAACAGACAGTGATATCTCTCACCGTCCCCCACCTTTGTGTAATCATTATTATCTTTTTGATATTTGTCCATTTCTGTGTCAGAAGTTTGCACTTAATTGAACTCGTCGGTGGCAAAGATGGAATTGTCATAGTTCACAGTGATCAAATCAACAAGACTGTCATAGAACAAATGGCGCTTCTTTGAAATATACGAGAGTTACAAAAACATGCGGGGAGAGACAGATAAAAAGAGGGAAATAATTGACAGACAGTCACTGAGAACGGGAGGAGAAAGGTGAATGGGAAGATGCTCCAATTGTCTGACATTTACTATCTCTACTGTGTGTTTTGGTTCTTTTCTCAGAATTTTTCCTATATACCAACACTTTCAATGTTAATTTTTTACTTTTAAAGAGTGACAGTAATTTGGAAGAACTGGTGGAGCGGAACATGGTTTATGGAGGTATAGATTTTAGAGAGATGAAAACCAAAAGAGAAAGACGATCGAAGGCATGAAATGTAACAATGATTATTTTCGACATTGAAAAAGTCTTTCTTTTTCGAAGCTAAAACTCGTGAGAAAATAAAAAAACAATAAAAACGAGTCAAAAAGCACCGTCTGATTCTTGGAAGAAAATTAACACTTGAAAAAAATGTCACTCTATCAGTAAAAAGATTTCAAAAATGAGATGTAAAAAAATTACAACTTTCAAAGTTCAATCTCTGTTTCTTTGTTAAAATCTATGTCTAGACAGAAGGATATGATTACAATGAGATGAACGGATAGATAGATTCATGCCTATATACATATACATATAAACTTTTCAAATGTATGTATCACTTATGCCATAAAAATCATCCAAATTTGTTTTTCTATTTCGAAGTTGTCAGACTGACTGCAATTTAAGAATTTTTTCATGCTTTCACTTTCGTTTTAAGCTGCTCTTGCTTGAATTATTTTGAATTAATTTATTTTCCCAGACATCAATCTTTTGAGTTGGAGCATGTCAATTTAATGATATAAATTTGTGGGTTTTATGTTTGAAGAGAGATCACTGATTATACATAGATTTATTCGGACTATCAACTTTATCTTGAGTATTTATCTGTTCACAAAGTGGCATCCGTTTAATGGTACAACTAACATTTTGAAAAAAAATTCTTAACCTCGAAATATTCATCATCACTTCAAGGATTGTGCATTCTATTGGACTCTTTCTTTTTTTAATGTTACCTCAACGATCAACTCTACAACCTAGGATAAAATTTTGAATACTCATTTTTATCCTGAGAGCTGTTCAGTCTATGGGTTACACTTATTTCCAATCTTAATGAACTGTTTGTTGCAAGTTATTTAGTTTACGGCGTTAAGGACAGAGTGGAAATCGGATTAAAAAGAATAAGCTATTTATTTTGCAAACTGCACTGTTTCACTAAAAGTCAGAGAAAGTTAGATTGGAAAGCTTTTAAAAGGATAAGTTAGGGAAAAAGCTGAAAAATATTCTTGCTAACACTGTTCCTGTGGTATAGTCGCATTTTGTTTCTGTTGCTGATAGGGAGATCAAAATCTTCTTTTAACTCTCTCTTTATTCTCAGGATGCACAAATATATATCTTATGAAAGGGACAATTGCTACCAAGATGCAAATGGGATCCATTCTGCAGGTGAAAAAAT
Organism: Thysanoteuthis rhombus; assembly: GCA_963457665.1. Lineage (NCBI taxonomy): Eukaryota > Metazoa > Mollusca > Cephalopoda > Oegopsida > Thysanoteuthidae > Thysanoteuthis > Thysanoteuthis major. Next base: position 3,962,146 of record OY735240.1, on the reverse strand, counting down.
CTTGACATAGATGGTTACATCCTTCAGATGTCTGAACAGAAAGTTTAGCGAGGACTAATTAACTAGCCCTAGCATCTATTGAACGGCTTTTTACATAACAGTTTGCAACATCAGCACACACATGTGCATACACACATACCAACACAGTAATTGATTAGTGTATTGACACATGCACATTGACATATGCCCCTTTCAAGGTATTTGTCCAAATGTCTAAACTAATTAGATATCTGATCAAAATATTTCCAGGCTCAGAAGTAATTATTTCAATAATTACATTGCAGACACTTGAAATACACGCAGAGAGAAAACTGGTATTTCATGTCATGCACTTGACCTGATTCCTTAATCTGCAGATTGAAACCAACATACTTGGACGCCTTACTTAAATCCTCCTCCAATATCAGCAAAATGATCACTTAATTGTGAAAGGTTGGTAGGATATTGTCACAGAAGAGGGAATTTGATAGGCGGATGCAGAACGTATAAAGCATAATATCCAACCAAGGGAAGAGATCTGATTTGTATTCCTGGGAGAGAAAAGGGGAGAAGGGGGGCACTCGTGATACTAATATGATTGGTTCTGACTCAGGAGTCAATAGGAAATTACAAGAGGCAATGACGAAAGGAAGGAAATTGAGCTAGAGTTGTAATAACACATACACACACACGTATATATATATATATATATATATATATATATATATATATATATATATATATGTATATATGTATATATGTATATATATATAGTGTTTATTCGTTGTATAGATTTTCTTTAACAGTTAACTGCACAGAAATGGAATAGTTTGTGATTACTTCATATTGACGCCTTTGGGAAGAACATGAATCTGTTCCAAGATACATTAGTTTACTTAGCAGAGATAAAAAAAAATTGTATGATGGGTAGAGCTCTTCTGCTTTGTGTCATTTTTAGATAAGGCTACTCTACAAAACATTGGGCTCTTTCATTTGAATATATCCAATTCATATTTTCTAAAAAATAGATCAAGCTCAATGCAATAGTATTGACCTGCGTCACAACCTTGGTAAATGTTATGAAACTGATTGTGATAGTTGGCATTTCATGAAATTACTGGAATATCCAGGAATTACACGAAATCACTTCTTTCGCAATCTTACTGTAACAATTGAGTTGACATAGACTCAGATGCGAACAGGAAATTACGACGAGGGGCTATGAAGAGGGAGAGGAAATTGAACAAGGACTATCCTTCCATTACCCTGTATAGATGGCAGGAGTCAAAATAAAGATATCGACCGTAGGATGTTGACTTTTAATATACATCATTAACCTCGGCCCTTGAATTGACCAGAAAGATGTATAAAATACACGCGAACAAACACGCACACACACATATATATGTATATAAGAACACACAAGCACATACTCACACACACACATACACACACATACACACACATATATATATGTGTAGTGACACATAGTGACATGCTCACACACACACATTTATATATAAATATAAACATATGTGTGTGTTTGTTACTCTCTTCATCACTGATTCAGTACGTATCCTTTAAATGTCAAATTCTGTTTCAACATTACTCAGATTTTTGTATACAAATTTTTGGTTTTAAAAGTGCTTTAAAACAAATGTTTCACAATTTCTTTGATTTCTTTTTCAAGCACAGAATAAAGAGGTCAATGCAGCATTTTTTGAAATAGTTTAAGTCCATGCCCATTACCAAAATACGCCTCGTACGTACAATAAGCAGAATAGATACCAATGTGCAACTGCTGTACATTTAATGCAATTAAAACATCAAAATGTCGTATGTTTTTACATTCTTGCTGTAATTCTAAAGTAGTCCCTACAATGTCCATAAGATGAGTCAGTATAAAGTTAATCTAATTTGAACTGCATTGCTATCAGTTTAATTGCTTTTAAGTGTCCTTTACGGAGAGCAATTCTCATGAATAATCTTTAATAAATAAACGTCATAAGAAATTTCAACAATTTTTCACTTCCCAAAAGATGTAATTTGTTATACTTTATGCAAGATGTTATGATAATTCCTTATGTTGGAGTAACTTTTCATGACATAACAGAGAATTTTTCCTTCTACAAAATAGAATTCTTTACAAGAAATCTTTTTGGTGTCAATCTTTTCATGTTCTGTTCGGAGAAAAAATAGAAGAAAGTTTGATGGACGAGTTTTGTTCAATACATCTTACAGGTTGTTATCCTTTGAAGAAAAAAGTTGAATGAAAGCTATTTTGAAAAAAATACACGGCTTGAAAGGATCAAAGATTAATTTTTTTGCAGAACGACTCTACGTTGGCTTTGTTGAGCTTTTTTCCCCCCCTTTTTCCTATTTTGATGAAATAAATCTTCTGTAGAGAAAAAATCGTTGCCCCTAGCGGGTGGAAAGGTGTCAATTTTATTTTTTACTGTTTATCAGGATTTGATTTTTGTATTTTACATAAAGACTGTTATGGATACGTTGTCCTGTTTAACTTTGTCAACGGAGTTAGAACAGGAATATGTATTCATGCCCTACCTCTGTCTTTTTCTTTCAATCAATCTGTATTTCTCTTTATCTCATCCCCTCTTTTTCTCTTTCTCTATCTATTTATCTATCTATCTGTCTATCTATCTGTCCGTCTGTCTATCTATCTATCTATCTATCTATCTATCTATCTATCTATATATATATATATATATATATGTATATATATATATATATATATATATATATATATATATATATACATATATATATATATATATATATATATATATATATATATATATATATATATATATATATATATACATATACAACCAAACATTATCTGTAAAAGTTCTCATCAAAATTCAATGACATAGCGTTGAAAAATGAGATGAGCCATGGACTGACAAAATATTGATAAAAATTCCAGGAATATCTACTGTTACCTCCCTTCTATCATAGTTATATCCCTATAGATACAGTATTTCCATTAGTTTCTCACTAATCCGAATGGCATTTTCTGCAAGATTAAGCTATGGGCTAAGTAACATTTGATTGAATTTGGGGGCATATTATCGATTTCTTTTTCAATTTTGAGATATATTGTTCATTTCTTTCTCAAATATTTATACATTCAATGAATATTTGAACAGACCATCCGGTGATCAAGGAGGTGGTTCTCAATCCATCACATTGATATTGAGCCGATACATTACTCATGTTAGGTACTGGAATCTTTGAAATTATATACTACTATGGTACTATATGATGTAATACTCATGATACGCCAAACACTATCCTTATTTCCAAACACTATTGAAAGTGCATATTAGCGCGGTTCTCTTCTAGTGTGTATCATGTGATCATGTGACGTGAGCTAAATGTGTGTACAATGTCATCAGTGTATGCAAAGCAATGGAAGATAACGCTACTGTTGGCAGGGATCTATTTTCTAGTAAGTTATCTGTTTTCGTGTCTTATGAATTTCAGCTTTGCTTCTTTCTTTTGATAATTCCAGCATAATATTTTTTTCAACAGGAAAAGACAAGAACAGGCTGTGATGAGTTTGGGTGAGCAGATACCATCTTGTCTCACTCCATTTCCCAAACTGGAAATCTTTATTTTGTTCAATAAATGAACTGCTACGTGGGTATATACGTATATATTGCAGGACTCAAGGGTGTACGCTGTGTTGTATGATAACATCGATGAAATTTCAAAGCCAGAGCTAAATAACTTAAATCCCAAGAAGCCAAATCCAGTGGTAATTCAAAAAGAGACGAAAAAAGTAATAGTGATAATGAGATTATCCCTCAAAATTTCTGATATTGCTGGAAAAAGGATTTAAAATTTCTGTTGTATGATAATGATCTATGTAATTAATATTCCCCTATTAATAGTGCAAGTTAGATTTTGGTTTTTCGAAATTATACTACAAGTTATGACCAAATCGCATTGAGCGAACCAGTTATCATACGATCACAGAATTCGAGCAACGTCAAGCTTTGTCAGATAGTTGACCATCGGAATATATCAGATACTGTAAGCAGGTGGGGATCAGGTAGTTAGGTTCTCGTTGAGAATAAATCAAATTTTACACCACGTTCGATATAGCATCCCCACAGTCATTTTGGCATGCCTGGCTGCAGGCAACAGGATTGAATGGATATCAGGCTCCAGATTCATTGAGATAGTACAGTTACTGGTGATAGTGATATTGATTTTTCCAAAACTATGTAAGAAATTTTTTTGGTTCTAACTGTAGAGGGAATGACAACATAGACAGTCTTTTAGTTTTGGTTATATTCCGGATGGACAGAAGTGATGAATTGTCACTCTGTGATCTGCATTCCCTTGGTATTAGTTTGTCAACAGAATGAGAACACGTTTTCTTCCTTTAATGAGGGAAGACAAAATGATAAATTGGCCCTTGCGATGAGTGACAATAGGGAGATAGGAAACAAAGAGTGAAACCATGGTAAACGATGTTATCTCAAAGTGGTTGATTATCCACTAGCACGATCGAGTCATTTAATATTAATGACAGAATAGACTTCCAAGATTAATGGCACCTTGGCTCTTTTCAATGTATCCCTTTGAAGTTGCTGGGTATTCTTCGTATTGGGAATATATATATATATATATATATATATATATATATATATATATATATATATATATATTAGCGTGCCATATACAGGCAGCTGTTTCGATGTATTACATCTCTTCAGTGTGCATATAGACTTTATCCCATCCAGTACCGTGAGGCAAAATTGAAACCCTCACATCAGACCCGGTGAGCGATATCTGACCTCTGGACTAAGGAACTAGGAGGTCGGTAAGGCTGAATTCATATTCATTTACGCAGAAACTCCTCATCCACCGGAATGCTTTATTTCTGTAGAAGAGCATTGCATAAACTTACAATGGATGAGTTACCTCACTCAAAGAGTGCTCAACCCTGAATAGAGGAGCATTAATAATTGTGTCATGAACAGACGGCTGTTTCTCTTCAGTGTGGCTATAGATTTTATCCCATATATATATATATATATATATATATATATATGAATTCATTTCATATCGATTTCAATTGTATTTCTTTAATAACTTAAAGATCCAGTGTATGGTTGTTGATAACACTGATGATTAAGGACAAAGGGTGACCTGTTGCTAGGATTTGACCAAACTGTTCTTACCAATCAAGCTACAAGGACTCAGCAGTTCATATTTTAATTTTCAACTTATTTTAAATTTCTCCAAATTTGTTGATACGATATTTCCTATTGTTATTCTACGTTAATTTTTTTGTTACATGTAGTGTTGATCTGTTTCCATATATCTATATCTATCTATCTATCCATCTATCGATCTCTCTCTCCCTCTCTCTCTCTCTCTCTCTCTTTCTCTCTCTCTCTCTCTCTCTCTCTATATATATATATATATATATATATAATTTTGGGACTGTGAATGTCATAGGATGTCTTGGAGTATTCACTCAAATATTAAGTGAATGACATATCACTGAGCATGTTTTCAACATCTTCAACAGAAAGTTGGTAGTGAAATATTGATTGCATTTTTGGAGTTCACTCAGTTCAAATTTAGCATGTCATTTAAAAGCTATTTTCAACATTTAGAAGACAGAAAATTAGATTCTTAGTGTGTTTATGTAAACAAAGTTTGGTTATTGTTCAAACATTGGCCTTTCTCTTTTTGTTCGGTGCAGTAAATCCATTGTTGGGATAGAGTAATCAATAATGATGCATGATCAATTTCTAAAGAGAATCGAAATAGGGTGATCCTTTTATTTAAACCTCAACAGAATGTATTCACTAATTCTGGAAACAAGGACCAAATTTGAAAATACGTAACTTTTAGTCTTTGTCTAAAGTATGATTCATTAAATACTCAAACTATTATATTAGCCATGAACACGACAATGTATTAGACAGAGTATCGATGCATCCTGGTATCATATAGTTGATTAAAATAAAAATTAAAAAAAAAACATCATGATATACGCAATATTCTTCAAAATTATAAATATGCCACTCTTGTATTTGTTATTGTAACAAAAAATAATCCAAAATATCATAACTCTCTGTGTTACGTAAGTTGGTCAAGTCAAGTTTCACAAGATTACAGTAATTTGTCAAAGTTTATAAACCAGTCAATGACATTTAAATTGGTTCTGTGACGTTGAAATGAGGGAGAAATGTAGGATGATGATTGCAAATTTTCTTTATTTTTCATACTCTATTTGTCTTTCTCCATCTTCATTGACGATAATTCATCTTTTTGTCTTAATAATTATTCTTCCTCAAAATAATAGGGATGACACTATCCAATGATGAAAAATAAAACGAACGATCGATTCCTCTAAAATGAAATACAAATACATAATCTGAAACTTTAAAAGAAGTATTATTGTTGCTTGTGAAAGCTTTCTGTTACATTCAAAAGATAAAAATCATAGAACCTGATTTTGGTTCAAAAGATGGTGTTGATTGCAAAGTTTGTTGATTCAAATCCTGATAACAGACGCGGAAAGATGATCAGAGAGTTACTAAAAACAATTAACATTACAACGAAAAGAATACATGTAAAATAATTTGAACATACCTCATCAAACATACACACACACACACACACACATATGTATATATATATATATATATATACACATATATATATATATATATATATACACACACATATATATATATATATATATATATATATATATATATATACACACACACATATATATATATATATATATATTATTGTATCATGCACAGACAGCTGTTTTGATGTATTGCATCTCTTCAGTGGGGCTATAGCCTTTTATCCGATCCAGTACCGCGAGGCAGAATTGAAACCCTCACATAGGACCTGGAAGTGGACATACTACCTCTTGACTACAGAACTGGATGGTCAGTATCTCTGAATATATATTCATTTAAGCAGAAACTCCTCATCCACCAGAGTGGCTTATTCCCGTGGGAGAGCTTTGCATAAGCTTACAATGGCTAAATTACCTCACTTAAAGACTGCTCAACCATGAATAGAGGAGCATTTATTATTGTATGTATATATATATATATATATATATATATATATATATATATATATATATATATATATATATATATATATATATATAGATAGGTAGATAGATAGATAGATATGTTTGTGTGTGTGTATGTGTGTGTGAGTGTGTGTGTGTGTTTGTCTCTTATTATTCAACGATAAATTCATTATCTTTGGGTAAAGTTTTTTCTTTCTGCTCCACTTTCCACTTTTATGCTCCATTTGTCTCTTGCTGATGCTCTTTCTACAAAGTATCTGGAACGAGCAGCATCCTCAGGTGATGAAGTGGGATAACCAATCATAACTCGGAGAGAAACGTAATTTTGCTGTGAATTCTTCAACCACAAATGGAATCCAAATCAAATAAAAGAAAAAAAAAAAGACTTCCATTACGTAACAGAATAAAAAGCAAAGCTTCCAAAAAAAAAAAAAAGTATATCCAGCTCAGCGGTTGTTTCCATCTATTTCATTCCTCTCTTTCATTTTTTTTTTCTTTCACCTTGCAGGTGTGCAAGGTGCACACTCTCAAAATCACGACGCCATAGTATTTTTTGCCAGAGGATATGATTAAGTTAGGAACATTATCTAAATGTAACTTCAGATATTTTTCTAACAGCTTATTTATCTTTCTTTCTCCGATTGATTGAGTTTTCTGAAGGCTTACAAGAGGAGTAACAGCTTTTATTTACACTGCTTTGTTTCATGAAATCACTGTTGCGACTGCAAAAGTACAAACACATGAATAGATTAGATATTTGGTTGCAACCCCAAATAAATTGGATGGTATCTTTTAAAGGGTCGGAATATGGATTGTAAACATATAATATAAAATAAATGCAACAACCAAATCTCGCACTAATTTGCAATATAAATATTCCAAGACTCTCGAACAGAGATATAGTTGTTGATGATAAAACATCAACAGATCTATGTATATTTCTGATTTATTCTAGTCTGTTCATGTGCTATTTTTGATTTTGAAGTCGAATATTCATCTGATGAACCATATGAATCATAAGCATCACTGAGCCCCCAAAATCTTGTGATCAAAGTCGCAGACCCCCAAAAGACCAACCATGAATTTTAAAAAGTCATTTACCACGAATGGAATTTTAAAAAATCACTCTTATTTATTATCAACAAAGTACTCGAAAATCTCGAATAAAAAAAGTGTTTACGAGATCTGATTGAGTTGGAATCGTTGACTAAATAAGACTTCAGATATATCTGTTTTTTCGATTATATTTTTTGATCGTTTTTACAGGGTTGACAAAGAAAGATTCAGCTTTTTTTCTCACTCCTCGTATCGTCTGATTTCTCAAGATTGTACTCATAACCTTTTATTATCTGTCCACCATTGATTCAGTTTGTTAAAGTAATCTGCCACAAGACAGAGCGTCACGAAGAAGTACATCCATGTAGCAGTGGTAAGATTGAGAATTCCATCTTGATGAAGCCTCGTGAACCATCACTAGTTTTAGTATAGGACATTTTTCAGCTGCATTTCAGTTGTTTTTCATTGCAACAATCCAGATCGTAATTTTGAAAAGAGATTGTTTGCCTTGACAGTAGGTTTTTCTTCATTTCCTTCGTCGAGAAGAGTGGTGACAGACTTCAAGTAAACACTACCTACTCAAATAAACGTATCAAAAGTAACAAAATTTCTGCTGTTCTGATATTTCTAATTAATGTCCCCTCGATAGTTGCGCAAAGGATTTCCTAGAGGATACCGACTCAGCCATATTTTACTCCCAGCCAATCAATCAGCACTAAACAAACATAATCACAAATTTACCAGGTCTTCATGAAATAAACGTTCTCTCTCTCTCTATTTCCCTCTTACTCGCTCTCTCTCTCTCTCTCTCTCTCTCTCTCTATATATATATATATATATACATATATATATATGTGTGTGTGTGTGTGTGTGTATATGCAATATCGAATAATATGAGCAATATATATATATATATATATATATATATATATATATATATATATATATATATATTTCCAGATTTGCACCTAATTATGATCAAACCCGATGGAATAGTCTTTACAGCTCGATAGAAATAATTTGCCATTGATAAAAGTCTTTCAAGAGAGAGAGAGAGAGAGAGAGGAGAAAGGGGGATGGGATAGATATGAGAGACATGGAAGATTAGTGAGAGAATAAAAGAGAGCGTTGATAGAGAGATAGATCATGGAGAAAAGGGAGCATTCCTTGGAAGAAAGATGGAAATGAAAAACCAAAGAAGAGAGGAATTGAAAGAGAAGATGAAAAAACAGGGTATGATCTAAGGAGACATTTGGAAGAAAAAACTGATACCGAGAAAGAACACTCTCCAGAATCTGGTGAAAGTCTTTTCGTTTCCGGGGTATGACCGATATTGAATCTCAGGAGCAACGAAGTAAGATAGAAAGAAGTAAATAATGAAAGAGCAAAAGAATGAAAGGAAAATTAGCAGAGAAAGGGAATGCGATCGATTCAAGCACTCAGTTGAATATCTTTGGGTTGCTGGGTGTACAGCCAAATAGAATTGTAGAAGCATCAATGCTGCTCCCAGAAAACGTTGGCCAATTAGTGAGAGATATAACACGGTTTGGGGGAGAAATCACACCTAAGAGGATTCTTAAATAAGCAAGATCGCTAAGCGTAAAATTACATTGTAATTTGGATTTTTTTATATATATATATATATATATATATATATATATATATATATATATATATATACGAAAAAGCAATCAGTACAATTCTCTGGGTTCTGAGATGTGCAGCCATATATAATTGCACAAGCACTAATACTTCTATAAGAAAAGTGGTGACCAATTAGTGAGTAGGACAGCAGGGTTTCTTGGAAAACCTACCCAAGAGGATGCCTAAATAAGCGAGATCATTAAGCGTAAAATCACATTTTGATTTTGATCGTGTTTTATATATACAGGCATACATACACATGTAAATACATACATACACATATGCACTACAGAAACACAAATTTATTCCGATGGCATACCATGTAATTGTAGAATTTACAATCACTGCCTGCTCTGAGTCCTTATCTGATCTTGCATTGGAGTTTTCGTTTCGAAACACTTCATCAACAAGGTAGGTTAGCCTCTATGCAGTTAAGAACTAGGTCTGTCTGTCTCCTGAGCTCTTCCCACAGACATTTCAGACTGTGAGAGATCAAGGAGAATGAGACGAGAGAGCAGATGGTCATCCTTGAAGATTCCAGAATACATTGACAAAGGGTGTGTGTGTGTGTGTGTGTGTGTGTGTATCTGTGTGTCTGTGTGTGTGTCTGTGTCTCTGATTGATTTAGAAAGGGGATGCATTTGAAGGGAACTCAGTTGCCATTTTCTCAGGAGAGATTTTTACGTCCAGACCAAATGTACTTGTAGGAATAATAATTAACTTTTCCTCAGAACTTTTCCATATATATGGAAAATGTAACAGCTGAAACATAAGAATGAAAATAATAAAATATTATAAAATTGATTATAGATAATTGAAAAAAATATTCAAAAATTCATTTCAATCAACGGAAGGCCTTAACATACCGAAAAAAAATAAACCACTCAAACAAAAACGAAGATAGCCGTACAAATAGTTGATAAATCAGTAAAACTACTCCCCATAGAACAACAATAACCAGAAGATGCACAAGACAAAATTGAATAATTTGTAAGATGTGAATATCAACTAGAACTAATTATCACTGAGACCGGTTGGATGATTCTTCAAGACAAGTTTTGTCACTTCCGATCCTGGCAGACTGAACCCAGAATCTCCGCTATTTTACATATTGATGAATGAATAAACAATACTTATCATTTAATAGTTAATTTTCTCGACAATTACGTCATCATTATATAAAGATGGATGAGTATGAGCACAGAAACCCACACTAGTATCATCAGTTGTATGATTTGCTTTTTCCAAGTTAACGCATATCGAAGTTAACTCAATACCTCTTGCTATACTACGGAATATGAATTCTGATGTTTAATAAATACTGTGTAGAAAGATATTTATCAC
>OY735240.1:3920603-3950812 GCA_963457665.1 Thysanoteuthis rhombus | reverse complement strand
TATTTTCTACTCACATTTTTTTGCTTCAGCCTGATCCAAATCTCCTTCGATTTAAAAGTCTCCCTTGAATTTTATCAAGAATCTTTTGCTGGAGATTGCCATTAATTGGATTGGCTATCAAAGAAATTGAAAACGATCCTGGGATTTCCGATAACATTTTTGACGCTTAGATCCTTCCAACACCCTCAACCTGAACGGTGGAAGCTGGGATTGAATGATGCGAATTCGTTTGTAATCCAGTTATCGTTCGTTCGTCTTGAAATATTTTTTTCAGTTCTGAGAGGACCAAAGAACTATAGCTGAATAAAATACGTATTTTTCTATTTTGAAACTGACTACCACAACGAAGCAATGGCTTCTAAAGGAATGATTTATAGATGTATATAAGTAAAGACCATACCTATGTGTTTTCCTCTATCCAATGAGAAATCCTTACCGTCCGTAACAATGGACTCATATCATGGTGACAATTTTTAGCCTAAAGAAGTATATTATTCCCCCCGTTTGAAACAATGCACTCTTCTAATTCTCTCAATTATACCTTTGGTGGGATTGATAAAATGTAGTCATTAGGTTACTCTATCAATGGATTCAGTGTGGTGAACGATTAAATTTGAAAATGATTTTGAGATTGTTAAGAAACTTTCGATATGAAGTGAACCCGACGAAAAAGCGGCTCCTCTATCGAACGAAACGCCCAATGTTGATGACAGACATCCTCATACAATTGAACTGAATAGCTGAACACACGAAATCAACATCGTGTGAAAATAAATATTTTGAGTTCATTTTTTGATGATCAACGACGAAAGGAGCTCATGTTTAGGAAATTACAATTTGGTATATTGTAGTGATCCAGGTGATGCACAATGGGTGCAAATTAAATCAGGTGTTCAGAAAAAATCACTGATCAAATCTTTTATTTTCTAGTATGTCTTTTCTCAGGCTCAAAATCTGCAGTTACTGCAAACTGTTTGGCCCAAATTGCTAGAAATGTACCAGCTTCTTCATTGTGAAAATCGATTGAATTAAAGTTTATCATCTAATCCACTCTAAATCGTTATTTTACCTAAGATCCGCATAAATTTGAGAATATCACATTATTTTAACTTGAAGTGTTGCTATGCATCCTCAGATTTACAAGGGTGCTTACTTGTATCAATGTAGATTCGCCTGCTAGACTGAACAATATTCTACAGCTCTGATTTTTTTTAATGGTGGGCAAGCTGCCTCCCCCACTCTTGCATAAACCTCAAACGCAAAGACCATGCAGGCTCACTATCCGATATATGGGTGGGCCAGAGACGTTAGAGAGTCGATTCATATTTTCCAACTCAACCATATGGCTTAGTGCGTGCAATTAGCTACACCGAGGCATTTTTTGATGCAGAGTTTTCAAAGCTCAATCTGTAACATCCTGCATGTTAGAATGACGTGGATTACATCATCTGAACGGAAGAACACTGAGATGAAAAGTACATACAAAACAGTAACAACCCTACGACGTGATCATGTATGTATTTATATCTTTCCCCTTCTCTCTGTGTCTCTGTATATCTGTTTGTCTGTCTGTCTGTCTATCTCTCCCTCCCTCTCTCTCCCCCTCTCTCTCTCTCTATATATATATACATATATATATATACATATATATATATGTATATATATTTATATATTTATATATATATATATGTATATATATATATATTTATATATATATATATATATATATATATATATATATATATATATATATATATATATATATATATATGCACGTCTGTATTTAGGTGGATATCAATTTCACTGTTGACTGTGGTGTGTGTATAAAGACAGGATTGATACCTCTCTATCTAGAACAGATTAACACAAATATGTGGAAAGACTAGAATGGATGATAATGTTCAAATAATTCAGCAACAAAATAGAGATGAGTAGAGTACTTGACAAAAAAGGGATGAAAACGGGTGGATCAAAATGCATTAAGAGATTGCAAAAGAGACGATGAGAGGATGAGATAAAGAGATTTGCCATTAAGACAACTCATAGGTTAATGCAGTTCTGGTCATCATGGGGAGGAATGGAAGAAGCTCATCTGGAATTGGATGTGATGACACATATATATATATATATACCTATATATATGATATATATATATATATATATATATATATATATATATATATATATATATATATATATATATATATATATATATATATATATATATATATATATATATATATATATATATATATATATATATATATATACTTGAATAAGCCAGGATATGACACCAATCTCACTGGGTTAATCATTGGTGACTTCAAATGAATGGCTTCTTCCCCTCTGCTCCTCTCCCATAAACCAAGTGCTGAATATTCATATGAAAATTCACAACAACTCTGATATTTCAAAATTGACATTCAGCGATGATCGATTTTACAGCTTTTGAAATACTGGATAAACTCTATATGACACCATCTCCCAGGGAAATCTATAAGATATGAATCCAGCCAAGATTTACCACATTGGAAATTTGATATACACTTAAATATATATGAATTCATATCCCAAGAAACACAGTGAGGCATACACCCAGCCGAGATTCACTTCTAAAGGTTGAGAGAGGTATATGAATCTGTTCCTATTGTTCCGTCTATTAACACTGTATCTTGAATTTTTTCAGTGAATTTCAATCTCATTTCGTGACACATGGCTTAAGGGAAGAAATGATTGAATTCTGGGTCAAAAATTTGAGATATGGAAATCACTTCGTCTGTTTTCCTACACCCTATCTCCAAAAGATTTAAGCGTTTTTTTTTTATCTCATATTGTTGACGCATAGCAGGATCCAGGAATTAGTTTTCGATCGAGAAACTTTCTTGGAAAGAAAACCCAGACATTTTTGAATTAAAATGTTCACAGTTTTTCCTCGTATTGCAGCTGTGTATTCTTTTCATTCAGTCTTCAGATTGATAATGAAACCATTTTTTCATGAAGTAAATTATTTACTTGGTAGAGATTATATCGTCCCAGAGAAAATAAAATCTCTACCAAAATACTGAGTTCTTATTTCATAAAAGCGCGCTATGAAGAAAAAGCACATGTGTAATAACAATAAATTCCTCAGAAAAACTGTTACGTTTTCCAAAGACAACACTTTGCTATTATTTGTACCAATCGGCAAACTCCACTCACACACACACACACACACATACATTTCAGTGTGTGTTCACGGGAGTGAAGTGCATAATTATCTCGTGTCTTGCTCCTGTAAAATCATTTCCTAATTCTGGGATTTTTTAGAAAATTTGGGCTGTGGTCATATTTACGAGCGGTTGTAAGATTTCCATTTAGTGATTGAGCCAACTTTCCGAACTTAATTTCATTATTTCTGTCGAGTCCATGTAAACCCAGCGCATCGTTAAATCCAAGACAATGAGCTTATCATGGCAAATCAATTTACCTGGAATCACCTTCCTTAAATTTTCCAATCTATTTCCGCCAATTCAGATAAAAGACTCAATCCATTCAATACAATGAACGTTACAGGTCGGTTCTTCCTGTCATTGCTTTTACTAAACGAATAAATAAACGAATAACTAAATCAATCGATTTGTTATGGAAGCATCTGTTTGCGAAACATGACCTCGATAACAAAAATAATACGGCAATTTGGAATTTGAAATTTTTTCCTGAGGTTTTCATCGGAATTCATTGATATTCATTTACTTTTCTTTCTAGAAAGCAAACAAATGGAGAGTTTCATTTGTAAAGGTGATGAGTCGATATCAGAAAAAAAGCCAGATGTAAATTCATTTGCATCTAATGTATACTCTACCTACATGGACCAGCCTGATCCGGTCAGCAGTACGCAATGGAAATAGCAATATCATCGAATATCATCAAATTCAATGGAGAAGAATACCTTTGCGAAAGAGCCCGAGGATAATAAACCTAGAACGTATATATATATATATATATATATATATATATATATATATATATATATATATATATATATATATGTGTGTGTGTGTGTGTGTGTGTGTGTGTGTGTGTGTGTGTGTATACATATATATATATATATATATATATATATATATATATATATATATATATATATATATATATATACATATATATATATATATATATATTGCTCACACTACATAAAAAAAATATTGGTCGAGTATTGAATGCTGCTATGGTTGTGCTGTGCTAGATTACATTAAGCTAATGAACGGGTTTAATGAACATTTAGAACAACGGAAGTTTTGTGGCATTGAGTAATAAGTTGATTTCTGAATTAGATTCAGATTTGGAGATTATTTAACTCACTATTAAGACTGAAATAAAAAAGAAAACAAAAGAAAACATTGATATCAGATCCCGTATCAACTATTTTATTGTTTCCTGTTCATCATCATCATCGTCATTACCATCAAAATCATCATCATCACCATGATCTCCATTTCCATCATCATCATCATCATCATCATCATCATCATCATTATACTTGTGAAGTACGATATTCGACACACGCCTCCTCCTGTCTGCCAGTTTTTTTTTTTCAACATAACCATGCAAAAAAATCCTGTTGTCATCCAAATAATCACACCTCACTTTCTGCCGGCCACAGTTTCATACATGATCTTTTGAGGTCCATGTTGTTAGTCATAATGACCAATGGTTGACGTTTATTTGAATCTCGTTTTTAAGAAACATGAACGCCAGATCCATGGTCTCCTTTTAAAAATTACATTCCTATAGATATCAGTAAATCATATTTCATTCCATAATATAAAGTCATTGGATCTTGAAAGAAAAAAATCAAAAACAATAACGTCTAGATTCACGCTTTATTACATCC
This sequence comes from Thysanoteuthis rhombus, assembly GCA_963457665.1. Taxonomy (NCBI): domain Eukaryota; kingdom Metazoa; phylum Mollusca; class Cephalopoda; order Oegopsida; family Thysanoteuthidae; genus Thysanoteuthis; species Thysanoteuthis major. The sequence continues at coordinate 3,945,939 of OY735240.1, read as the reverse complement.
TTTTCATTCGAATTCCCCAATTATCAATATATTCGACCGAGCAGGATCAAATTTTTGCTAAATCGGAATATGAGAGATACAGTTATAGTTTGACTCTAGATCATGGAAGTTACTAGCAACGTATGAGACAGATTGTGCATAACCTGCACCTATGTCCTCCCTATAATATCCCTATGGTGCCATTCAAATGTGCAGTGAGTGTTATTAAAATGCCAAATCTGTGTCTCTCTTCAGTACTGACACAGTCATAGAGACAAGTATACATCCATCTTTTGATTGTTTATTTTTACATAATTTGATAACCTCACGATTAAAGGCGAAAAGTGAAATAGTGTTTAGTAGATATGTTACAACTCCTATACATCCAAGTGTCCTGCACAGCCTCTACCACTTTTAAAAACTCAGCCGAATATACCATTCATGGATTCTGGAATGCCAAAAAAAAAATGCCTCTATATACATTAATAGTAATTGTTAATTTGCTTTAAGCTGTTTCCACGCTCAGAAGTTTTGTTCTTTTTTGATTTTGTACTTTCGGATAGCGAGGGGAACATTTATAAAATGATATTTCCTTATCCAAGAATTTAAGACAGAAACTCATGGATTGACATTTTTTTTATTGGAACAAGAATTTGTTAGAAATACGAAACTTAATCGAATGAATGCTATTTATATCTGACCGCAGATGGTGTCATGGCAATCTATTTTCTCTGTTGTCAGTTTTATTGCAATCTACATTTACCAATTGAATGTAATAAACTCTTGCTTTCTCTTCTCATACTACGGGGATGAAATGATCGATAATTCCAATAATTATTCTTACTGTGGAAATTTAAGTATATATTTGCCTTCGAGGATGTTATTTAGAAAACAGAGCTCTTAACATTGAGTGGTCACGTGTTTGAGACGACTTCTCCGTCGTCAGATTGGTAGACCTACTCTTTAATTCACTTGAATAAGCATTTTTCTTATTTGTTATTCTTGCAACTACTGAGTGGACTCTCAATAAGTTATGGATTAAACAATCTTATATCTTTTTCGATGTGCTATGAATATTAGCATCAGTTGATGTTACTGACTGACATATAAAAATTTTGATCGTGTCAATTGTCTAGCGAAGTTAATTTAGTTTTTTTAAATCAAAATCTAGCTGTTTTTGTTGGATATAGATGCCAAAATGTTTTGCCGAAGATCCTCAATACATTGAAACATATTTTTCATTCGAACGGGTCACAAAACCAGCAAAAAAAATCAACATGCTCAGCTATAAAAAAAATGGCTTCTCTAATAGAAGCCATCCATGTTTTCAAGCCAAAGTACGAGCAAGCCATCAGTAAACTTGCAGAAAAAAACAAGAATCTTATGAAAAAAAAAAGAAAAAAGGAGCCAAACGCAGAAATCTCAACCATAGAAAACGAGAAGAGAAAAGACGGAAACAGCAGAAATGAACGAAATTATCCTCCAGAAATGAATTCAAAATTTAAAAAAAAAAAAAGAATATACAAGTCATAGAAAGTTTACCCTAAAAATGTAAGGATTTCAAAACTATGAAAAAGCTTCCCGTACAAGAAAATACAAATAACTAGATTTATGAAAATGGAAACCTAACAAAGTATAGAGATCGATTGTCGAACCCGACAAAGAAATTATGCAAGGACCTCAATTCCCCCAAGCGATGGATAAAAGTCTATACAAGGATATACAAGTTGCGAGTAACCAGTTTGATAGTACTCAATAGGAGAGGACATCAGGCGTCAAACGAACAAAAATAACACCACAAACGACCAACTCGACAAAGCCAATAAACTCATTACCATAAAAGTAGCCTTTCTATTCATCTTATGCCAGAGACAGAGTGGATAGCCAGAAGATTCGAACTTCACAATTGTAATGTTATTTTGAAGAAGACTAGATATATGTACACAATTACAGGTCAGTAAAACTTTATGTATTAAGTTTACCTCGAAACGATCACCCATCGGAATTATGGAGCTTTAGATGAAAACCAATATTGGGGACTGGGTGGATTCAGAAAATCCTTCTCCGCCATTGACCATCTCCATTCAGATAGTCAACTAAAGACTAATACAGTAGGATTTATAATGCTACTTACTGTAGCATTTGTCAACTTTAAGAAGGCTTTAGATCCAGTGGGAATCTCCCGGGTCATCAGTGCTATACTACAACAAAGTATTCACCTCGTATACGTCAGGGTCCGACAAAAACGTAACAAAAGAGAAGTTCGTTCATCAGGTCATGTAAATAAAACATCTGGGTCCTTCCAAGAGAGTAAGATGTGATTCAAGGGATCACGTCCTTAAGTATTCAACGATCAAGAACGATAACGAATTATATTTTTATCCATATTGAATCAGCAAAAAGGCATGCAAATACTTCCGTAATTCTAATATCTACTTTCTTTCGAAGACTTTTTAATTATATCCTGATTAAAACAGTATCGATTATTGGTATATTGGGATTTTAATACTCCATCCGATATCAAGCATGACTATGATAAAAAAGAATTTTCAGCATTATTTTGCATGATGCAAAAAGACAAAAAAAAACCAAAAAACAAACAAACAAACTATATAGTATGTGAGTCATGCACAACGCGTCTAACAACTTAATGAAACCTGTGACGTCAAACAAAACATCAGGGAAGTTAATGTTTTTTCGGAAAACAACGAGAATGACGTCAGTGTTACTTATCTAAATTGTCTTTAATTGCTTACTTCAAAGATCTAATCAACTTTAACAAGGAACGTAACACCTGACAGACATTGATACTTGAGATTAATGCTTGATATTAATGGTTTCCCATGTTATTTTGATCTTACAAAAAATATTAAGAATATAACTGGCTTACATATTTTCTTTTCCTTTCCCCGATCACCATCATCACCATGCATCATAATTACTATTAGTAGTAGTTATTGTACAAAGAGCAGCAACAGAAGTAGTAGTAGTAGTAGTAGTAGTAGTTAAACTCCCTGTTCTTTTGTCGAACTCCGAAGTGTTGACTCTTCTATTGCAATTAATATGACATGGATTCCCAGATATATATATATATATATATATATATATATATATATATATATATATATATATATATATATATATATATATATATATGTGCATATATATATATATATATGTGTATATATATGTGTATATATATATATATATATATATATATATGTATATATATATGTATATATATATATATATATATATATATATATATAGAGAGAGAGAGAGAGAGAGAGAGAGGGAGAGAGAGACAAACAGACAGACGGACAGACAGACAGTGACAGAGAGTTTCCAAGTTCTCAGTATTATTTTTGAATTTTCTGTTATGAAATTATTACACATCAATTACTTTCTCCTTCCGTCATTTTTTAGGTCAGTTGCACTAAGTTAGCTTTTTCTTTCTTTTGTTTGACTCTTACAAATGAGTTTCGACTACTTCCCCCCATGACAGACAACAATGACCAGAAATTGAAACAAGTGATGTCATGCACGAATAATAGGGACGTGCATCAAGACTGATGACAAACTTATTCCAATTTTCAAAGCCCAATGCAGATTTAATTTTTCTCTCAAAGTTAGCAAAGCCCATTTGCAGGGACGATTAAAAATGGAGTTGTGATGAGATACGTTGCTTTGAATGGAGAAATGACTTCTATTTTGGCTACTTTTTTGGATTTTAATAAATCTAGGGATTTAGACCTTAAAGCAACCAACCTTGTCTCTCTTTTTAATGCTTATATTAATTTCATAACGTGCATTTGCTCCTCTTTCTCTGTTGAATAATCATTGCATCATCGTCATTTTCATGAAAATCACCATAATTTTATTCTTCTTCTTGTATATTTACTTCGTGTATTCCTTTCTCTCTTTTTTTCTTCTCGTTTATTGCTGTCTCAGCCTCAATTCAACCCTTCCAATAAACCCGTCATTCTTCTAGGAAGAGAATCGATTCACCTTTTCACCTGATTCTTTGAATAACCTTGCTTCCAATAACCTTTCCATTTTCACTCGAGTTATTCAGTATTAATGAACGGTACAAAAATTCTATCGGTTACTTGGTACAATGTATGACAGTGCAAAGGGCACTTATGAATGGAATCCATTGATACTGTTTTTTAACAGGATGCCTAGGTACAAAAACGAAAATTACGATGGCACTGTCGACACTCACAAATAAAATAAAAATCTATTGATAATTTCTCTTAAAACAGATGTATATTATATTTAGCAAAGAATGTTAGAGTTTACCAACCAATGCCCTATATCCCCTACCTTCTTTGTTATCTTTTCACGATTTTCTCTTTCCTGATCTGAATATATTAGGGTGTATTAAGGGCGACATCATTTTGGCAGACTATAACATTGAGGATGAACACACTGGCCTGAGTTAATCAAAAGGATTTCTCTCTATTTTCTATATTTTCTGCAGTTGCCAATGACAGATTTTGGAGCCGTGACGCCCAGATTTTGAATGCCTATTTTCAAAGTAAGTTATCACTCTCATTAGATTATATTAATATTTCTACTCAATCTCAATCTCCAATATTGAATTCGGAGAATTAAAACAGTTGAGCCTTTCTACCAAAATATAGGCATTGTTTGTCTTTTGATATTTTTTCCAAATCAGTGTCGCTGTCATATTTCCCAACACACTTCTGAAGTCATGCTCGATAAGGGAGGTGAATACAGTTGAAAGTGTGGGAGGAAAAAAATTAGTAAACAGCATAAATTGTGTTGCCTCTTTATAGTCATCATGAAAATAACATTATCTTAACCAGTGAGAATCAACATGTTAAAATTACTCCAACAATCTCCCTACTTTTAAAAAAAAATTCCTTTCTTACCCTGAATATAAAAACATAAAACACTTGCATAACTCACATGCACAGAGCGTATCATTATTGTCTATAAAGTTAAGGTGATGTAGAATCTCCATTATATGTATATTTTCTCATATCTGATCCTCTCAACAGCTAGAGATGTCTATTGACCTACAGCTCCCCACGACATACTGATCCCATTTCCCATCCCCAGTGAAATAAGATATCTATTTTTGAAGAAAAAAACAAACAAAAAACAAAAAAAACAACTTTTTTTTCCCCATCACAGCCAAAAATCAAAGCCTTTTTACATAAACCCCTCTAAGGCAGGCTATGACGCTCAAAATTCATTTCATGTAAATTGAATGTAATCATTTCACCGCTTTGTACAATTTTTGCTTTCGAATGGCCGGAGGAAACTGTACTTGTAAAGTAAGTATTCATCTATTATCACCGTCAACCGAATAAATAAAAAAAAGACCCTCATTTTCTTAAGTTATTTTCCAAGTATTGTATTTATCAAAGGGACGGAAAATTCACTTACTTCATTCAAAGAGTCTTCTACCGTCTGATATCAGAAGAGCGACAGGCACTCAAAATGACATCACTCCTTCCATCCTGGGTTATAGATCCATACTCTTCCCTTAACTTAATATTGGAAAATTTAATATCAACACCAATCAAACTCTGTCAAGTACACACATCACACGATATCCACTAATTTTACCAGTGGTGTACATCTTCCATTTCTTCTCATGTCACAAGCAAAGGCATTCGGACATTTAGTCAAAACTCAGAATTGACTTTATTATCGCTTTATTATTGATATCATTCAGATCTCAAATCTAATATGTATAAATATCAAACATGATAAAGAGACTGAAAGAAGAAAAGAGAAATGAAAGGATGATCTCCTGAGGTCATATCACGTTAATTCGCGTGTCTGAGTTTTTGGGAGTCTTTGTAAACATTGAATTCTCCTATGAATTTGTTTTCGATATGAAAAGATGACCTTGCTACAACTGAACAGTTGAAATAATGATAAAATAGATTAAAAACACATAAAACAATATGAAACAATAAGAATTAAAAAAAAAAACTATATTTGTCCGTGATGTTTAGGTATTCCTCCATATATGATTTATAATTACAAATAAATTACAATTTTCCTGTTGAAATTTCTGGTGCAGTGGTTTAGGGCATCCTGCCAGATATTTTGTAAATTTTGGGATCTAATCCAACCTTATTGTCTTCTTTCCTCGATTGCAGATTAACCAATATGTTGAGTGAGCATTTCTTTTTGACGACACTCGTAGCGATTTGGAGATTAGGTTGAGTTTATTTTTCCTCTCTTTCTATTGTCTGATTCTTCCTATTGAGTTCTGTCATTATTTTTGTTTGTAACAATGACGGATGACAATGATAGGAATCAAAACAAGAGACGGCATACATAAATAACACTGTCAAAACCGATGACAAATCAACTTTACCTTTGGTTGACTTTTTCTGGTAGAGTCTAAGAATCACATTTATAGGAACTTTAACCGAAGGATTAGAAATAGGACACATAGTTTTGGAATGACATTGTATTGGGAAATGAATTCTGTTTCGCTTACGCTTTAGATTTCAATGATGCAAGCGACTCTGACCAAAGAACGGCTAAGCTTATCCTCTCTAAAATCATAACATACTATTTTATTTTTGACTTTATGCAATAAATCATTCCTGGAATTATGCATGAAGACTGTATTCGTTGCAATTTGAATTCTTTTTTTCTTTCCTACTGCTTATTTTTGCATATGGAAAGAGATCTCATATTACATGATTTGCAGGCCGATGTTTTTCAAACTAATTTGAAACGTAGGCTGTTTTGTAATTTACATTCGGAAAACAATTCGTGTTGAGAATAAAATGCACACGAAGAATTATATTCGAGAGATACGGAGGAATTCATTGACTTTAATTACGAACATATGTGTATCCATATAGGGGAATGAAAGGAGCTACAGGAAAGGAAATGTATACACAAATCATTGTGTTATCCACGTACAGCAATATCGCTGAAATACCACTCTTCAGTGTGCCTACACACTATCTATTATCCCATCCAGTACCACAAGGTAGGATTGAAACCTTTGCTTCAGACCCTGAGGCCGATATCCTTTCTCTGCGCCAGGGAACTGGGTGGTCAGCAAGACTGTATTTAAGCGAAATATTTAATTTAGCTTGTATTCCAGATCCACCAGATTGCTCTATTCCCATGAAAGAGCATTATATATATATATATATATATATATATATATATATATATATATATATATATATATATATATATATATATATATATATATATATATATATATATATATATATATATATATATATATATATATATATATATATATATATATATATATATATATATATATATATATATATATATATATATATATATATACACACATATATATATACATATATATATATATATACATATATATACATATATATATATATATATATATATATATATATATTCGCATAAATGCACACACATATACCTAAAATAAAAATATGCACATACATAATGCACACATAACTAACTCTATATGATACAATCACTGTGAAACATTTACCTCAACATTAATATGCAAGCATACCTAATGCTTATATGTTATTCACACACGCACATATATGTATATATATAAATATATTATACGTATAGACATATACACACACATATATTCTTTTCATCTATCCCTCTAAGACTCCTCCCTTGCCTCCATCCCTCTTTCTCTCTCTTTCTCTCTCGCTTTCTCTCTCTCTCTCTCTCTCTCTCTCTATATATATATATATATACATATATATATATATATATATATATATATATATATATATATATATATATATATATATATATTACAAAAAATCCATTATTCGGTTTTGAACTTGCCAAGTCGATTTGTGACGTGACCAAAAAGTTTGGGCTACGTTTCCATAACTCACGTAGATTGCATACCTTATTAGATTTCCAAACCTCATGTGTACCTTTTGGGGTGGAAGCATATATATATATATATATATATATATATATATATATATATATATATATATATATATATATATATATATATATATATATATATATATATATATATATATATATATATACTTCATATGCAGATTAGTTAGAGGAACATGTTCCAACCTTCAGGGTCACATAGCAAGCCGAACAGTTCCAGAACCAAATAATGCATTTTCTTTTCCATTGCTCCGGGAAATAGTTTCTCCTTCCGATGGAGATATTCCCTGTGACATCTATTTAAATGCTTGTACTTTTCCTTTCGAAAACATCTATAAAATTTATCATCACTTCCCAGTCAAAGTCTGAGGCTAGATTCGATATTTCCCCTTCGCTACTAACAAGAAAAAGAACAAGGACATGAAAGCCGCTAAAAACAATGCCCAACTAATATATAGTCGTTTGTCAGTACTTTCACGATATATGAAATGAATGCTTCCTGACTGTTAATTGAAATCACCACCAGTTGATCCTCATGTCTGATGTACCAACAGAAAGGTATGTTAACTTTGGGAATCTTCATGAATACACTACAAAAGTGTCAATTATTGTATTTAGTCCAAATACAGGTAGAGTTTGAGCTTGGGGCAGCCAGTCTTGGTTTTGAACTTTCCAGGTGATCCCTTTTCATCATTTCGTGCAAAAAGACAAAGATTAATTAATAAGGCTAGCAACGAACCAGACATTGCTTAGAGACGTTCAAAGGTATGCAAATATGTATCTTAAATGATAAAAGATACAATTTCCCAATATATAATCAATCACTTGAATCTTTTAGTTAACCATTTACAAATCAGTCTTATTAAACAGACCTTATAACCATTTCATGAACTTTCTATCGGTCCCAAGAATCAAGCTAATTGCAATAAACAAGTTGTGTCATTTTTATTTAAGGTGAGAAACTTTCTCACAGAAAAAAAATAATGGTGCTGCTGATACAAAATTCTGATGGGAGCATGCTGTAGAGAGATGCATAGCAACCTCATCTCATAGGAATCTGAGAACAAAAATTGAATGGCAAAGGGAGAGTTATTTTAGACTCACCCTACCACCTGATCAAATGCAATTCAAAGCCAGAGATTCGATGCTCGAATTTTCAAATAATTATGAAAAAAAAATGGCCCAATATATTTGTTTTAACAACAATAACGATTTATTTTCACTAATTATATAAATCTTTGACTGTGATACATTCGAGTTTTTTCTTTTATAACCAGTAAAAAATCAATAATTACGTTATTATCAATGACAGGATTTTTGAAAAAAAATTCCAATTGATGCAAAGTAAAAATGAATAAAATGAATATATTGAAAAAAGTGTGGGACTGATCAATACAATTGAATTAAATGAATTAAAATGGAAGAACATCTTCTGTTCGATATTTAGTGATATGGAAATACAAAGTGTAAATCATAATTGATTAAATGAAATTATAATTTTGCGGAGGAAAAACATTTTACTTGATTTCTATGTTTTACGTTTTCATCACAGAGTGAGTTTTTCATCAGAATTCTTTGTTGATATCATGGAATCTGATAAAAAGTAGACATTATTAATATTTGGAATATACATCTCTAATATGTATGAAACTCAGTGAAAAGATGGAGATTCAAATTAAATAAATCATTAAATAATTAAACGGTCGGGGCTGGGGGATCATATTAAAAATGTTCCACTGTGAAATTTGATTGAAAATTTGAAAAAAAAAATTCGTATAGAAAAAATCAAAATCGTTGAATAGGCTGATTTTCTGATAAACTAATTCCGGTGTCGAGGCGGCATTTGACTTCTATTTTATTCATCACTACCTGTTTATATTATTATGTAGGTACAGAAGAATGCAGAATCATTTGCATGAGTTCAAATATCTCTGTGTACAGACATTTATGTTGATTTATTGATCGATACTAGTTTTCAATATATGATTAATCCCTTGATTCAATTAGTCAACCATTCAGATATTGATCTTACTCACTGTAAGAGTATTTCATGAACTTACTGCTAGTCTCCAAATTAAAGCCTTCCACAATGATCAGGGCAGGTTACATTTTTTCAAACGTGGGGATTTTTTTTACGAGGTGAATAATGACGTGACTAGAACTAATTCCTGATGAGTGTCTTCTCAAGCTGGAAGAGGCCTTGATTATTCATGTACGGGGAGTACAGACTCAGACATGTTAATTGGATGATTGATGATAAATTCCAGTGCTTAAGGACAATCAATTAATTCATTTAGTTGACCACTCATACATTAATCTTGTCCATCAGACCGTGCAAACGTCCTGTCCGTCTCAGAAATGAAGCCACCCACGGCGTCCTGGATGGGTCACTTTTTTTTTGATGGGTTGGAACCAATCCTACGAAACAATTAATTACTACAACCGAGTCTATATTGGCGCCTGTCGTAGTGATATGATTTGTGAGATCACATTACATAGGTGATACTGGGTACCTTTAAAGTAATCATCGTATTTCGAGAAATCGGGAGGATTTCAAAGCAATCAATATATTCGAAGAATTGAATCTGGAAATGTACTAAATACTCGTTTGCACGAATTACTGTAGATCTATCTGGTTTGGGTGTGTAAGAAAGCGTTAATGTAGTTACAAGAAAGATGAAAGATGAAATCTTATGAAATTAGAGAAAAGTCAATCTCTCTTTCTCAATCATTTTACACTTGAGGGACCATCTTATAACCGCGGAACTTTTGAATAATAATGGTAAACATGCGCCTAAAGATAAACCAACGTGTTCTATGATTCATATGTAGTATAATTTAAAAACCATTATCAGTATCAAACAGTGCATGTTACATTTTTATTCATTTTCTTGAACATTTTAAAATGTTTTTTTTTTTCAATCTCCTCTTACTAAAAAGTATTCGATATAAGATGACGAAAGGAAGTCAGTTTCCAGAGGGAAAATACTCATAAATTTAATTTAACATTCATTCGATGAAAAGAGATGAGATGAGAAGAGTTCTTAATTCCAGACAGAAAAAGAAAAAAACGGGTAAAATCTAATATTTAATGTCAATATATGAATTAATATTGAGAATTTAGAGATTTTTCCTTTCATTCGTAATGAAGCTCATGGAATCTGAACTCGATTTCCCAATTAAGTTCTCTATGCTGTTAACTATTTAACCACTGACACAACTACCATTTGGTAATTGTTGCTTGGCAATGAACACTTACACGATCGGATCAAAAAGTTTGCCTTCCTCTCAGCTGAGCCAAGAGAAGAAAAATGAAACAATTTGGCAGAAGTTGTACTGAACCTCAGCCAATTCGTAATTGTTCAATCAGAACGTGACGAATAGAAAGGACCAGAATTTGTTGATAGCAAACAAATTGCATTGTTTCCTAAGGAACAGGTTTCGTTTTTATCAGGTTATAAGAAAGAAGATGGCTCAATTGACAGCAGAATCAGAGCCTTCATATCAAAAATGATTAAATAATCAGAACGACACACACACACACACGCACAAACATATATATATATGTATATATATATATATATATATATATGTATATATATATATATATATATATGTATATATATATATATATATATATATATATATATATATATATATATATTTATTCGCGTAAAATAAATACATCGATCTTACTGACCGTCCTGTTCTACACAAAGGACAGGGAAAATGCCAGCTTCTGGGTCTAACGTGAAGATTTCGATCCTACTTCGTCGAATTGGATGGGATAATAGACAGTTTATAGCCACACTGAAGAAATGTAATACAACAGAACAGCTGTCCGTGGAGGAATCAGCTGCTTCAACGTAGCAATGCTTTAACCATTGAGGTAAACAGTACCAGTAATGTAGAGGTCAAATAGTGACTTCCAACCCTATTTTTTCAGTTTCGTATGTGATCTCTGGGGATTAACAATATATTGGAAATGGATGTATTATCTGACAGAATGGTTATGAATTGTGTTATATCCTATTCAAGTCTACTTAAAATGATCTCCCATTCTTACACTATGAAGTTATCATTTGGTTTAGCCAACTTAAGCTGAAGAAACAATTAGAAAAAAATTTGACTGTTACTTAATAACTATTACCCCATGTTAAGATGATCCCCACAATACATTAAGATATAAGGATCAATTGCAATACATTATATTGAAACTGTATTCAAAGAGATCCCAAATTATTACACGGTGAATGTATCATTTGGCTTTGACAACGTAATGATTTGATAACAAAATTCTCAGCGTTGGAAAATAAATACAACGGATATAGATTGTGAATAAATAGAATTCAGGTCTCGGCATTAATAACAGCTGTTTATCTCTATGATGAGTGCAATGGTACGTTGAAAAAGCTGACCTATCAGTCACACATTCACACACACAAACACACACACACATACATACATATATATATATATATATATATATATATATATATATATATATATGTGTGTGTGTGTGTGTGTGTGTTTGTGTCTGTGTATGTATGTATATATGCATGAATGGACATACTTGTACGTCTTTAAGTACAAAAGTTGGTATACAGCGTATCTACGTCACAATATATAGTTTATTCGATTTCATTTGACGTCAAACTCATTCTATAACCTGAAAACTTTTTCTAGAAAGTGAGTCAGTTCAATCAACTCTCTGCAGTCATTTTTCAAATTAGTGGTGACCCAAATGGCTTCTTGACACCTTTAAAGGTAGAGGAGAGAGTCCTTGCCCCAAACAAAAGTCAACCCCGAGGAGAAAATTCATGAATAAATGATGCCTTTAAGTTAGACCAAGGTGTGTCCGGAGTGTGATATATTCGGCCGTCTTGTCAGTTCATTTGCCACATGACTATTACGTATCATTGGTCATTCGGTTACATTAGTTTTTTTATTATGAGTTATATTATTTAAACCCGTTATATTAGTTGGACGTCGATAGAAAAAGTTGCCGGTCTAATCAATTCCCTTTTGTTATCTATTTAATTAGTGGTGGTCCATGTGGCTTTTGTACCTGACTGATTCCTTTGAACAAAATGAAGAAAGCATTTACATTCGACAGAAGCCAACACTGATTATAATAAACTTGGATGTTAGGCACTCACGCAGTCACACACACACACATACATATACACAGCCACATATATCATCATCATCATCATCATCATCAGTCTTTTAGCGTTCGTCGTTGGACATTGACCATCACCAGGATTTGCCTCACTTCCCTATCATGGGCGTCACGGAGCCAGTACTTCCTTAACTTGTCTAGCTCGTCTCTCCATCTAACATCTTGCTGGCCTTGGTTGCGCATGTGGTCTCGGGGAATCCATTTTGTGAGTCGTGATGTCCATTGATTGTCTGCTATTCTCGCAACATGGCCAGTCCACCACCATTTGAGATTTTTAATGGATTCTATTATGTCACTAACTCTTGTCTTTTCCCGGATGTACTGTGCTGTTTTGTGGTCTCTCCATGTGAGGCCCAGCATTATTCTTTCATGTGCACATTGCATGGTTCTCAATTTACGGGTCTGTCTCTTGGTTGAGTTCCATGTTTCAGCTCCATAAGTGACTATTGAGAGGATGCATTGGTTATATATATTGCTAAAAAAGTGACGATAAGGAAAATAGGAAAAGACTTGAGACTACATACGACATCATGAAATCTCTGATCATTTAACTTTTTAAAAACCCTAGTTTCACGATCAGTATAATTATGGATGATAAGCTTATGATGCTGATCCTTATACAGTTATTGTTTTGACGTGGTTTGGTGTCAATTTGTTCAATATATGCACGGTAAAAACGGCATTCTCACTGAATTTACCTCTGTTTGACTAAAGAAGCAATGATAGTGACCCAAGAAGTGAGGCAACGAATCCTCCTAGGAATAATCATCACATCACAAACTCTCTGCTTTTTCAATTTTACTGTAAAAATTATGCAGTATTGAGAACCACTGAGTTGATTAGCACGCAACTATACGCAGATACCTTGCAAGTTAAACTTCTGTGTCTACAAATGCAGATCTTTGCCGAAAAAAATGGCAGCTGAGAAAAACACGAAGTCATAGCAAAAGATCTATTTTTTCAAAAACTTTCCTTTGAGAACGAACACATGAAATTAACATCATTGTGTAAAGAATATGGAAAGAAAGATCATTTATTTATTCGACTTATACTGTGTCGGTAGGTTGAAAAATATGTCTTTTGTGGAATGCGTTTATTTGATGATGTCCCATAATTCATTTAAGCCGGAGGGGAAGATGTTATATATGCATATACAAATCTATTCGAGCGATCCCGGACGGTACATGCTGTGATTGTAATGTTCAACCGAAATACACGTGCAGTTGATGCTCATTGTTACCCAGCCAATCGGATGCGTATGTTAATAACCCCCTTACCAAGTCAGAACATCTCTGGAATTTGCGTCAAAACATGAATAGAACTCAGAAAATCTGCCACCGAGACTTTAAAAATGTCTTTTTGCGAACATTTTTATTCTTGAACACTGGAGTTTGTTGGGCATTTGCATTATAAGTTAGCTCAGTGTCAATTGAAGATTCATCAATTGTTTTTCGGTTGTCTGTTGAATATCGGTAAAAACTATGGCAGCAAAAGCTTCAAGGTTTATTAATGGGAATGTTTTAGTGAATAATTTTTCGTTAGGTCCATTTTTGACTCACACTGGAACCTTTCCGATACGTAGGCAGGTGTTAGAGCAACTCACATTCCATATGAAGAGTAAGGAATGCAAAGTGTAGAAACACAAATATTTGCATAGATAAATTCTGTCAGTCCAATGCATCTTTTAATACATATTAGTTAGGTAGGTGTGTGTATGTGTTTGTGTGTAAATGTGTGTGTGTGTATGTGTGTGTGTGTGCATGTGTGTGCGTGTGTGCGTGCAAGCAGATGTATATCTTGTGTAACTTATTTCATTTGATGCATTAGGGATTACTTATTCATATCTTCATCCTTAAAAATCGACTCTTCCAATTTTTTCTGCATCTGACATTTACAGCTCATCATTTCCAACTAAACAATTGAATCTTTTTTTTAATGATTTATTAAGTAAAAAGAAACGCAGTTAACCCGAAAACATACCATGTCATGCCATGCCAAGAGTTCGTTCTCTTGAGGGAGGGGACGGCTTCTGGGTCAGGGAATTGTGAAAAGACCTAAAGTGCACAAGAACTGTCTATCGTATGCCAAAAAAAAGAGCTCTGTATTAATTGCATTGATTGGATGGATTTTGGCCGTTTATCCGTGACCCACTAAATTTATTAGTGGGAAGGAGAGATAGGGAATATCCAATTCAAATTGAATACATCCAGTGTGGGTAGGGGAGTTAGGAGATATAGTTTGATTAGCGGTACGTATGGTCGAAAGTGTGAACAAACTAAATCATACAAACACCCACACACTATATATATATATATATATATATATATATATATATATGTATATATATATATATATATATGTATATATATATGTATATATATGTGTGTGTGTGTGTGTGTATATATATATATATATATATATATATATATAAAACTGAAAGTAATCACACATATTTACATTTAGTAACATTGAAAATAGTGTTCCTCTTCGATAGTACTTTCGTTCACAAAACCTTTAATTCAATTTCAGTTCAAGAAAACGTCTCCTGCATATTTTACCCTTAAACGTGTGTATTCCACTTCGATTAATGTCTTATGAAGATTACATGTAAACATCTAAAGTAAGATCATTTTGTTAGATAAATACACATACACTTTTGGCTTACACAATGTAAATAGAAAGAACATTCTTGCAACAGCTCCATTTAAATATTCATTCTATATACATCCTCCTGGCCAACTGTTACATTCAACAATAGACAACAAGCATTCATTTTGGATGAGATGTTTGTGTGTGTGTGTGTGTGTGTGTGTGTATAAATATATATATATATATATAAAACAGCGAATACTGACGGATTTGGAATTATATTGCTATTAAATTTAGTGTAGAGGTCTAATTCGGTCTACATGAAAAACATTCTTTCTGAACAACAAGTACATGCTCGTTAAATAAGACATTTTTTTGGTACCAAAATCACTGATTAGAAATAATTTTTTGAAACATCCTGTTACAATCTAAATTTTGTTTTCAAAGAGTATTTATGATTTTAGGGTTTCCATTAACTTAAAATTCAATTCAAAAGAAAAAAAATGAATATATTGTCAAATAACTTTCGCTTTTTGTATTTTTTAATACATAAATCGGAAATAAACTACTATGAAATGCATATAAATGCAACAATCCTGGTTGTTGAGTGATCAAACTCCAGTCATTATTGTTTTAAAACTAACGATGGATACTGCAATTGTTTTTGCATTTGGTGTATGATGAATAAATTTGCCGTTATATAGCACTTGCCATTTTGGCCCATGCGTAAAATATCGGTCTATCAGTTGCTGGATTTTGATTTTTAAGGAATGATTTCTATTTATACATCAGGTGATTCAAGGTAAAGGATGAACAGACAATTAGTGTCCAACACGCTGAACTAGCTTGTTCTAATGGTTGGGAAAGAAAATCAAATAAAACTTGGACTGGAATATGGAAAAAATGTTCAGATCATAGAATGCATATATCTACTCACTCACTCACTCACTCACTCACACAGACACACACCTGTCTGTCTGTCTCTGTCTCTCTGTCTCTCTCTCTCTTTATCTATACATATATACCCATATATGTGTGTGCTTATCTATAGCTGTATCTACGTATAAAACTTACAGTCTCTCTGTCAGTTTATCCTTTTTAGACAAGAAGTTTGCATTTAAGAAGCTGCAAATTTGTACAGCAGTGTATCTTATCACGATGAATGACATAATGTGAGTCATGCTTCAAGAGTTTTAGAGTCAGATTTTGCTTACAATGTAATGATAATGCTAAATTGGACCCTAAACCAAAGTTACTTTCAAAATTACACAACTGGACTTTTGCATAAAGATACAACCTTCCATAGTGGGAGACATTACAGGTCATTTATGGTAAGTTTCTATCCTATTAAAACGATTGTAGGCTTCGGTTTGCCCTTAGTGAAGGTTATGGGCTATGTGAACTGTACTCAGAAATTATTTGAAGGCATTGCAGGTCATTTTGTTTATTGTATATATATAATTGATGTATGGATTACAACTCATTGTTCGCACGAACAATCAGTAAACACTTTACAAAAAATCAGACATTTGTCTTTCAAATGAATTTTGATAGGCAGTTATACATCGTGCCCATAAATATTTTTGACATTTTTATTTGATTATTTTGATTCTACTTTTATCTACTTTTTTAAAAGTCCATTTAGATACTTCCGGAAGATTTACCCAGGTATCCCTGACAGAGCAATGCACAAATATACGTTTTCGTTAATGCACTGTTTTTTTGCTTTTAATCCATATGACATTTTTCCAGTCGTAGTTTGTCACTAGATATATATATATATAAATATATATATATATTGAGAGAGAGAGAGAGAGAGAGAGAGAGAGAGAGAGAAGAGACAGAGAGACAGAGAGAGAGAGACAGAGAGAGAGACACAGAGAGAGAGAGACAGAGAGAGAGACAGAGATGGAAGGACAGAGAGACAAAAATATTGTAATATGTATGTCTGTTATAGAAATTCGTCCGTACGTGTATTATGTATCCCTATCGTCAAAAATGGATTAAAAGCCTTGACGACAAACCTATAAGTGGCCAGCGCCCCGCTGCCCTTTTAGTGCGTCTTGTTCGCAGGTTTTTACTTGCTTTCGACGTACCTGATCGTCTCCGACGGCCGATGCAGACAGGAATAGTAACAACTAATGTATTCGAACAACAGGGCCGGACAGACATCATTTGTCACTTTCTTAACGGCTTGTCTTCACCCAAGTAACAATTACTCGTCACGAACACCTCCATTATGTATTGTTAAACTTTTCTAAATTTTGTCGGGCTAAGACTTAGACTAGGGCAATTTGATGGTTTGTACAATGACCGAAGAGAAGTATTCAGCAAAGTAGAAAAAAAAAGATCATTTTAACATACTTATAGCTCTTTCATATATGACGCGATTTTGACCAAATATTTAAAAAAAATATTTAAAAAAAATTTTAACAAGATTTAACATTGAATAGTTATGTACAATAACCACAAAATTACTCTGCTTAATTAAAATCTAAACCGTAAACAAACCTGAATTAATTAACAGAATCTCCAAACTTCCGTTGGTCCGAATTGTGTCTGAGAAAGTAAAGGAACTTGGTATATTTTGTTCGTCACCGTGTCATAATCATTTGTGCATCACCTTTCATTGTTATCAGTCATTGGTAAATACAAAAGTAAACTTCAAACTAAATAGTAAAAGTCTGACGAAATAAAAGGCAGGCTATATCAGGCTAATGGTTAACCAATTTCTAACCTTATGTAAAATGAATGTTTTACGCCTGATAGTATTTGACCCCGATATCTGTGGGTGACAAGTTGAATGTTTCACCCGACCTCTATATATCGTTATGCTTTCTACATTGTTTAAGGTTTCTGTCACTATATCAAGTGTTTTGATGGCATTTTAAGTAATATCTCGTAGGTTGATAAGGAATTTCCATAAGGATCCTGGATTCTTTCCAGGCAAAGTCTCTTGCTATCAGTTGAGAGAGTTTGTGTTCCTCTTCGGCCAGTATCAATGGCAAAAACATGAATCCAGTTCACTAACTGCAATGGATAATGCATACATAACCAACAAGTCAGCAGGACCAACTTAAAAACTGGAAAAACAAACGATGGTGTTGACTACGGGGAGTCTGTCAGTCCTCTTTGATTGTTTTTAACACGTTTTTTTTTTTGTTGTTGTTGTTGTCAGAGATGCTGATCAACAGAACTGGAAACTGACTCAAGAGTGTATCCCACTGTTTGATTAATTGGAATAGGTATCAATCTCAGTGTCACTTCTGAAATGATTGACATCATAAAAGGTTAGATCCTTTAGTCTACGTTTTATCGGAAATACGCTTAGTCAGAGGTAAAGAAATTGTGCAATGGTAACATATATACACATACATGTGTGTCTATATGTGTGCGGAGCTATAGCTGTATCTATATATAAAACTCACAATCTCTCTGTCAGTTCATCCTTTTTAGACGACAAGTTTCTATTTAAGAAGCTGGAAGTTTGTACAGCGATGTATCTTATCACGATGAATGACATAATGTGCGTTCTGCTTTAAGAGTTTTATCGGAAATACGTTTAGTCAGAGGTATAGAATGGTGCAATGGTTGCCACCGTATAAAAAATAAATTAATGAACCAAATTCATGTCTTACGTTACATTCACTTTTTATAAATGCCCTTGAAAAAGACATAGATTTGTTTTATCTCAAACAATGGGGAGATTATAAGGTAGTTAAATCTCCTCAGCCGAGTGAGTAATAATGGTAATAATTTTAGTTTAATTGATATTCTTTCAATCAAATTACGTTTTGTATTACAAGACTAGGTTTCGTATGACTAGATTAAGGTTTGGGGAAATGTTTCCTAAGTATTTTATCAAACCTCTCATCGCCTGCCGATTATTCTACCATTTTCTCTCCATCTTCAAATTTCAATATCTCTCTGTCTGTGTATATGAGTGTTCTTAAACAATGTATTCCATCATCAGATGTTCTAAAGTTTAAAGATAAATCTCATTTTAAACGAATCAAAATCTTTATTTACTTCCAAATCTGCTCCTTCCACGGGATATATTTGCCATCGACTTGAAACACGGACCTAAAGTTGTCCCTAGAACACGCAAACATCCAATTCAGTCACTCATCTCGACAAAATGTCATGTGTAGTAATTATGGCACTGCTGTCTATCCATTACCAGATATTGTCGTCTTTGGAAAGACATAGTTGTTTAGGTGTAAGTGCTTTGATAAGGAATTGGTCTGTCCACCTAGGGAAGACGTTGTTGCCGATCATTACAATATTCAAGTTATTTTGTTTGGATATGTAATGAACTACTGTTATTACGCCATAGAGATAACATTAATAATCATCAGAAGATTTGGTGGTAGAATCGGTTGCAATACTCGAGTTATGTGAGCACATATGAAGGAACAGTTCGATATCCGTATCTACCCTTTCCTGGAAAATGTCAAATGTTATCTTTTCACGTCATGAAAATGTCTAATGGAAAGAAAGTTTGTTTTTCTGAGATTGCAGTGAACAATAGGAGAAAATTTGGAAATAAGATAAAGGGATATATATGAATGGGCAGAGATATTGGCACATAGATGTGTATCACGTTCAGCTTATCTGAGCGATTTGAATTATACAAACTGATGCATTATCTAAACATATAAGTTAAAAAAATATATAATGAATCTTGTTAAACAGCAAACCTACCGTAGAACCGTGTTATCAATGGCAGATAAGCAGCTGCCACGAAGAAATCTACACACTTGTAGACATTAGGCATGTTTGATTGAAAAAAGGCGTTTAATGGTTACAAATATACCTTGTGTTCTTCTAAATTTTTAACGAAGATGGATCTTTTTTTTCGAGGATATCATTGTTGCCATTGTTGAATTCTCTTGAAGAGATAAACAGGGCAGTTTTATCTATGAAGGTTAATCATTTTAACCATTGGATATACATAAATCTTTACATTAACAAAGTTCAGATCTTACTTTTTCTCCGTTCAAAATTATGTACCACAACAAAGTGGGAAAGATTTTTCACTCGGTCATAATAATTAAACCAAGAGTTTATTCCTCTGATCAAGGCTATTTATTAACCTTTTCCTTAGATGGGTGGCCTTACAAAAACAAATCGCCCCCACTGCCCTGCTTTTCCCTGCACTGCAGAGTGGATGGGGCGAAAAGCGGATTCATGCTTTTCCCAAAGACATCAATGCCCACCTCTTTTAATCTCTATACCGATAATCGTTACTCCTCTAAACGAATTCCAAACGTTATATGAATTTAAAGTATTATTGTAAGGGCATTCCTACGTATACACTCTCATCCAAGATAAATTGTTGTTTTAATAGACGATTAGCTACGTTCATTCTAAGCCACATGCCTCATCCATTCACCTGTAATTCAATCAGTGAATCCTGCGTGTGAATACTCCGAACTGTTCCGGCGTCTTTTAACTGGAACCAACCCTACCCTCCATCCGTTATTCTTTGGATTGTCAGAATGATAAATGCGTTAACATGGCTACCATGTAATGAACAGATATATTTTCTGCCTTCTGGTTACTACGGGTGCCATTTTGCCAGACTGTACAACGAGTCTGTCTTTACTCAAACCATTTGCTATTCTATACTTGGCTGGATTTGAGTCTAGCACGTGATCTCTCCCGAAAGTATTCAACAACTTAATCTATCTTAGAATAAGTAAAGTTTCCATTCTCCTCTCAGACGTTTTTGTTAAGCAAAATTACTTTTACATGCTAAAGGTGGATAGTTTCTCGTACTTTATCATGCGCAAATGTATCGAAATTCTAGGCTCATTTTAGATTGCCTTTCTTTTAAGTAAAAGAAACACCATCGTTTTCGTTTATATCACCAAAATCCTAATATTGCTCTTGCGTTATGTTTTTTTCCTGATGTCATTTCCTATGTAGTGCCTATAGTAGGTCTTTGATCAATCTGTGTGTTATTCTGCCCCTGTATGGATTTGAATAGTAAAACAGTGTACGGAAAGTATTCTTCCATTGGATTTAAACGTTACATCAGTCTCTTTCAGGCATGGAAGCCAGCCCAAAGATACATGCTTAAAAAGGGCTTATTTGTTTATATTTCTCGTGAAACTGAACTCACAGATGATGCATAACCCAAATGCATAATGATAACAACTTTCAGAAAATGAAGAATGGATAAAAATTTCGCATACGGTTTTGTTGCTGATTTTTTGTAACTAATAATTACACTCTCCTATATGACAGGTTCCTTTGCTGTAATTCTTGTCAATATATTCTCAGAATTATATCATATTCTGAAATCATTTACAAAGCCTAATCAGACGTAAAAAATAATCGATCAAAACATTGTGTTTGGTTGCAAAAAGTGACGAGATTGATCGATGGTTATTATGATATAAAAATCCAACTCCATTAGTCTTTAAGAGAGAGTCTTATTGACCTCTAGTAGGTGTCTTAATTTGTTTGTCAGGCACATAAGTTGAGCCTAAACTAACACTTAGGTATCGGAGTTAGGTCTGATTTAGGACTATTCTTACAATACAAACAATGGTATACACGAATCCAAATTGATATGGTAAATTTTAAACGGACTTAAAAAGAACTTTTAATAGAGAACAAGACAAATATATCAGCAAGCCTAATATGCTTATTTTCTCATTACCCTAACTTTTGGTATATTTGTCTCTATATAAAATATACGGTTACTAGAGCTGAAAAAAAGTATCCAGCTATTCAAAATTGAAAACAGACTAACCTACTCACTGCAATGACTAACCATAACCCCCAAATTCCCTCTTTGGAATCCCATGCAGTTATCTCAAACACCTTCCATTTTTCAGAACTATGTCTCCCTCTCTCGCAATATGCTACCTTGTTCTCTTTAATACCGCTCAATCGAATATTTTTGGATGTGGACAATGAGTAAACTCCATGATTACAGATGCGACGCACAGTAAACAATATCACTGAATGGCATCTTACTGACGATTACGTAAAATGATTGATTGCTGAGGAGGTCGTACAGCAAATTTCAGGACATTAAAAATGGCTGTATAATTTTCAGACGGACATCTTCTTTTAGTCACTTTCAACACCATCGAATATAATTTTTCTTTCTTTTGTTCCAGTGATTCCACTCTTTTTAATTCTCTCCAATGCTTGGTGCCCCTTTTTTTCTAATACAAGAACCCCACCCATGTCTTTCTCCTCGCTCCAGTTTTAATTTGGCAAACATCTCTCTCCGAGCAGTGTAACAAAGCTCTTCCCCTCAAATAATTGGTCCTTGATAGAGAAATGGGAAAACAGCAGCAAAATTGATTACATTACAATAAAACATGGAAGTTCACTGAACAAATATGGACGTGAGTCTCTACGAATAATCAAGCAATTAATTTAGTGAAACATTGAAAATCATTGCACGGATTTGGATTCGATGACTTGAAGTGTCTCTCTTCTGCAAATAATTCCTGACCATTTATAAATTGGGATTGAAAAAAAAAAAAAAAAAAAACTTTGCAAATCAAACATAACACGAATTTAAGATAGTAATCGACAAAAATAGGGCATTATGGGTACTTTCCATTTTTATAAGTATTTGTCAACTTCCTTGAGATATTAAACAATATTCGTTTTCTTTACTTATGATGTTGTGTTCTATGTAGAACGGTAAGAAGAATCTGATGAATGAATACCCAACTGATTTGACTGCGTATTCAGAAATATTGATGTTTTATTTATGGCAGGGAATCCAAGTTTATATACGAGTACGATCTCTGGATAATTGTTCATGCATATCTAAACATATGAGTGAGGGACATTATGAGGGATACTTGGATTAGAGTTACTACTTTTCACTCCCTGAATGTAATCCCATAGGTGAAGAGAGAGAGAGAGAGAGAGAGAGAGAGAGAGAGAGAGAAAGAGAGCGAGAGAGATGGACAGACAGATAGAGAGAGAGAGAGAGGAGTGGGTGTACGTATTCTGCCACTCTGCTAGTGTGTGTGTGTGTGTGTGTGGTAATGGTAGTGATGGTTGACTGTGAAGATATGAAGAGATTGAGAAAAGATATTTTATAATATCAAGAAAAGTCTGTTATTCAGTGAAATCTACTAGGTTCATCAGACAAAGGCTGGATCATAAACTATTACCAGCATGGATTAACAGTCTGAGTTCCCTGTGACGGCCTTGGTTTGATTGTAATGATAAAAAACGATTTAAAGATAAAAAAAATATAAGGAATAATAATTTAAAAAACGCACAAAATATTATCAATGGTTTGCAATTCATCATATGAAAAAATTAAGTAATAAAACGATTTCTATTATTATTCGGACTATCCTCATCTTGGTTGTTTTTCATACAACGCTTCGACTAATATAATCTAATCTAATGTAATGTAATGGTTCTATGTTGAATAGAGGGTTTGATTCGTTACTTCCCAACACCTACCAGATGATACCTGATGAAGGCCATACAGTACAGCGGTCGAAACGTTGTTTGAAAAACAAGCAAGATGAGGATAGTCCAAATAATAATAGAAAAAATAATAATATTTCATCCGAAAAAATTCAGAGATGCACTAATCAAACGATCTCAGACTATTCTGCTTTCACTCTCCTAAGTGTCCATTATTTCATTTCGAGAGTCCTTTTGCCTCATCTCTTCATTGTCTTGATTTTCCACTCGGCCTTTCATGTAACATTTTGCTCACCTCAGTCTCTGCTTTTAAAATGAATTTCGTCTCGTGGAATACTTGCTTGACTTAATTTATATCGTAATTGGATTTTGCAGATAGAAATTCTTCTTTTTAGCAAAAGAATTTGATAAGCGTCTATGATTAGATTGTGATCTCACAGCAAGCTTTTAATTCTTATTAGCGACGGTAGGAATTCATGATAAATGTTATAAAATGTAATTTATATGTGAATACACACACATGAACACGTACACACATGCACTCACACACACACACACATATATATATATATATATATATACACACACACACACATATATATATATATATGTATATATATATGTGACAAGCTCATAAATGTCTAACAATTATGAATAATACCTCTATTAGATTAGTTATGCAATAAATACAACGAGATTTGTGAATATTTCCCTTTTAGAATTATTGTTTATGGTGTCAAGGACACGTCATTTTATGTGTAACACCTGACGAAATCATGAACTCAATCATCAATTATACGAACGAACAAACACACACGCACACACACACGCACACACACACACGCACACACACACATACACACGCACACACACACGTGCGCGCGCACGCACACGCACGATATGTTTATCTAATCATTCAGTTGATATAATATGGCTTGATCAATCTAGGTAAGACCTCATGAAGTGTTTGATCATTGTAAACGAATTCAATACTCCATGAGTCAAAAGTCTAAATTTATTGAAAGCTTAATAGATGCTATTTTTGACAACACTCCAGTTTTCTAGGAATCAAAACAATTCAATCATAACTCTTCTTTATTTATCCCAGGTCTCTCTTTCTCCTCACACACACGCACACATACACACACACACACACACACACAAACACACACACACACACACACACATATATATATATACATATATATATATGTATATATATATATATGATGGCTCATATCTATCCATGTATTGATGGCAATCAGT
>OY735240.1:3700603-3915603 GCA_963457665.1 Thysanoteuthis rhombus | reverse complement strand
TAATGCATGTTACACTATTTTTCCGTATTTTATCTCCACTTCTCAATAACACACACACATACACACACAAACATCTACATATAAGTATATATGTGTGTGTGTGTATATATATATATATATATATATATATATATATATATATATATATATATATACACGCACACATTAATACTTTTTGAATTTCAATTCGGATCAACCTCTTATTTTCAAATGGTGAATGTGCCATTTGACCAGAACATCAGTTGTTTGGACATTAGATTCACCAGCTGGCAGTTTAGTTCGAGGGATTAAATCTACTTTCTTTCCTTTCCACCTAGGTTGGATCGCCCTGACATTCAAAAAGAGGTGGACAGCCCAATGCCATTAAATGCTCTAAAGATAACGATTATTAAGCAGTTGAGATGTCCCGAGGGTAGAGTCAATTTCAAAGATTACAACAATTGGCTCTAATTCCCATCTGACCATGAGGAAATGCTGTCTCAATCGGGATGTTGTGTACCATTCGACATAAAGGGTGGACAAATAATCAGTAGAAATACTCTATAAGTACAGGAGTGGGCTTTGTATTGTGTTTTACAACTCGAAAAACTGCAATAATTTTGGAAGCTTACTTGGAAAAATGCTCTCACAGAAATCATTATCTTAATAATTGAAGCTCCGTTACTCCAGATAGACAGACTTCATGTCTTAACGGATAAATCCTATATAAACAAAAACATATATTCATTGAAAGAATGAAAATACAGAAAAACCAAAACTAAATCTATGAACACTCAGCGTAAACTTTATGAACTGTATTCACACACCGACATAAGTTCGTATTTGTGTGGCGTCTTTTTTCCATATAAGTTCTTATCCAACGGGGAATTCTGATAAAGTTCCTTGAATACTAGCGTCGATTTTTGCTACCATGCAACTTTTTCTTTGCTAGCATATCTTTTTATTAATATTGATAAACATGGCTTTCACAGCCCCGACTTTTCTAAACTTTATCTCCACGCCAATGCATCATATCTTACTTTCTCATTTGCATTGCCCCTCTAAAGCCGACAGATAGCTGATAAATGGGGATATTTTCTCAATTAGAGGAGGCCTTTGAACGAGAGTTCATATCTAACTCCTTTTTCATTCACACTTTCGAGACGTATGGGCACCCATATATGTATATATATGAGAGAAATATACTTGAACGTATTTCTCCTCAGAAAAAAAAGTATGCGAGATTTTGCTGGTTCCTAAAGCCGCAGACAGTTGGATAGAATCCAAATAGAAATTAGTTCACATCATAAAACTGAGAAGGAGAAAAACGTGATCTGCAAATTTCGGTTGTAAGTAAAATTTTGACCGTCAGACTGATCACCGAGAGAAGAGATACCATTCATCATGTTTCCTGTGAATATATAGGTAAGGAATATAGTAGACAAAGAAGATATATAGATATAGAAAATAATTGTATTTGGTCATTTTCTCGGTTATTCTCTAGTGCTGTGAAAATTATCGAAATATCCATAATTTTTTTTCGAGATTAGCACCAGGACTAAAATTTTACTGACTGTCATAGCATAAGCTTAGAACTCATCAACCTGTTTCATTCTCTGAATTTGACTAAAACTCACTAAATGATAGTCTATAAGTGACAGAGTGATCTAAACATCACACAACATATCCCCATGGGAATTTACTTGTATCCTGCCTGGTCTGTTGGGCATGTTCCTTTGTATTTCGTGTGATAAGATAAAGAGATGTCACTCCAGGCTCGTCACGATAAAGATGATCTGAATCTCATCTTTCTTTATAATTATAGAAGTCTGATTATCTTTATCAAATTTGTTATTTTTATTTGGGACCCCTGAATAGCCGAAACTGCATTGTAGCCAGCGTTCTTCGAATAATGACAGAGGATAATACGAAAGGGTTAATGAGCATTCTACGAAATCGATAATGAACTAGTGTGCAAGCGGTGAAAATTTCTAGATAAACTGAGAATACTCCAAGTTAAATTATACAAAAAAGTATAAATGATTACCAACATGACAATTCTGTCCGCTCAGTGTTTGTGAACATACCAATAATATCTGCTTCGCATCTATATACTTAGTTCTGAAATTCTGATTCCGTTTAACAGCTTGTGACTATTGAGGAGCCAGAACATTGCATTGTAGCTAGAGGTAAAAGGAAAAAAAACTGTTTCGATCTTTTATTGCCACCAAAGGTATTCTTTCTGATCTTCCGACGAAACTGACTGGAAATCCTGGACTTTGAGCAGGTTTTCAGATATTCTATCTAAATTATCTATAAGATCTATCCCTCAGGATAAGTCATCTCGTAATCATCTTTTTGGCAATGTGCTGTTTTTGGAATGATCGATTAAATTTTTACGAAAAGGGATGGTCAAAGAATAAGTTACTTGTCTTGTCTTTTATTGGCCAGTGATCACCAGAAATGTCTGAATTTTCAAAGAACAAGAGTGATCAGTATGACGAAGAAGGACTGATTTTGCATACATTTCAATGGTGAATTCACCCCTTACAGAGGAATTTGGTGCTGAAAAGAACGTAATTAGAAGTCCATTGTCAGCTCTCTAGCTCCTGTACGAGTGATACGTTGTAAACTAACGAACCAGCAAGCCTGATATTCATTCAGCCTGATAATCATTCTGCCTTATATTCATTCAGCTTGACCATCTTGAATACTGAAGTCTATGCAGATGTCGATAGTTTTGTTTAACAGTTCCAAATTGTTTGGATCCACAAATTTGTGATAACCCAATTATTACCCTCACCATAAAAAAATGGCATTAATGAGAGATTAGGAATTGCAATGGAAAGTTGTTTAGCCTTTTATTCTTCTTTCCATGAACTCGATGTGAGGCATAGGTTTGCAAAACAGAGTTCAAAGCCAAATGATTGATTTTGTGACGAGTCTAATAAGCTCTAACTGCCACGCTATTTATTCCTAGTGGTGGTAGAAGAACATTCGCGCATGGTAGACGTAAGACAACACAACTGTAATTCGAGCTCAGATCACTCATTTCATTTTTAATTATAGTAACCACTACATTGCTCTTTACACTTTGCGAATGTTAATAAGAACACACAATCGTGGAGTTCCTAAATAATGTCTTGGAGACGTAAGCAGACTCTAACTGAGATGTTCGTGTTCATTGGAAGCACATTTTTATGAAGACAGCAAAATGTCTAATGAATAATTTCTCACAGCGGGATAATAAAGTAACAAAAAAGAGTAACAACCCTTTGCCAGCAGTGTTTTAAGAATTTGAACATTTAGTATCGAATGACCGGAGTTGTTACATGCATGGACCCCACGATTCACTGCAGGTGTTCGGTAGTCTAAGAGAAATTTCGATTAGATGTATTACGTTGTTGAACATGAAATGTCGTTTTTTGAATAAGATGGAGGATGATATGAAAGGGTGAAAAAATGTGACGAAATCAATGTAAAAAAATAACGGGCACAATAATTTTTGAGAGCTGGATATCCACACAACATCACCGAATATTGGGTCAGATGCAAAGTGCATCTCAATCTGTAATTTGCTTCCTGGCCAAAAGAGGCGTTGAGTGGGTCGTTACAGTGCCAAATGATGTCTCTGCATGTCTACTATATTGTGATGTAGCATGGATTCATTTGTCATTTATAAAGTCCATTAGCTGGAATACATCACAAACGAAGATAAAATCCGATGAGTTTGTTCAGGTTGGAGGTAAAAGACGTGAGTATGCAATACAGTAAAAAGGAAACGAAGGCTTTTAGCATCAGATTGGAAGTTTGCAAATGATGCAAGAAGCACTAAATATCATTATTAAACACAAACACAAACACAAACACACAGACAGACAGACGGACAGACACTCTCACACATACACACACACACACACACATATATATATATATATATATATATATATATATATATATATATGGATATACATATATGAGGGTATATGTCTATGGCAGTGCGTATAGACTAAGATCATGTTTCCTCATACACATATATATATAGTTGAACTGCTTCTTTGTTGATATCCCATCCTCATTCAATCTGTTCAGTTTTCCTTTTCTCTTTTTACTCCTCTCCATCCTTCTTTCCCTTCATCCACAACTCCTTCTTAACATTCTGATTTTCATTCTTCTCTTAACCTCTCTACTTCTCTAATTTCCTCTTTCGTCTTTCATTTACCCTTTTTCATATACTTTTTTTCATTTTTTTCCCCTTATTAGCATTTTTCCTTTCTCTCCTCTCCTTCATTCTTTTTTTCCTCGTGTCTCATTTTGCTGTCTCTTCCCATCGTTTTCTCTCTCTCTCTCTCCATTCCCTTTCAATTTGCTTCATTTTGTCTTTCTCTTCTTTATCCTGTCTTGATTTTTCACATTTTTTTTATTTCCATCAATCCCTCGGTTAAAAATGATTATGTCATCTGCTTTCAATGAAAAGGTGCCATTTTGATGAGATGTAAGAGCCTGAGACACTTCCGTTGAATTTTTTTGTCAGGAAATTGAGACTGTGAATCAGTCCTTATATATCTACAATGTAGGGGATGAATTTTAGAATTTTGTTTCGCACGGTGTAAGATTATTTTCAATCAGAAAAATTCCTAAAATCTAACCAATCCTCACTTGACATTCGTTGAAAACTTCAGTAGATAACTATTGTGAAGGCGGACTGACCAACAGCTAAATATACATCTCGACGGAAGAAATATCTACTTTAAACACAAAAACATCAACACACCTACATTAAGACAAATCCCATTAATTATTTATGTACTCGTCTGTCTGGGAATCGTAATCTTATAAAACTGGTCACCAAGATGTCCATTTAAGTTTTTCTTTCGTAACTGGCCTTCCTGCCTTGCTCCATCTCCCTTTCTCTTTTTAGACACATGATTTGATATGAGTATTCAAAAGTAGAAAATTCATATAAAAACCTCATCTGGGCTGTTATTTAAGTTGGAAAAGACTATGTAAATTGTATATATTAGCAATGCCCCCTTTCATTTTTTTAGGCAACAAAACCAGCCGATATTAACTGATTTATTTTTTCTTCGCGACACTCCAAGATCTGCATCCATTGGGAGCAAACTTATTGAATGCACGGACAACAATGTGTCACTTATTGAGTGAAAATTTCAAATATCAAAAAATACTATATAAGAAGCAAAGAGTAATGAAATACAATGGATTCTGAGGTTATTTTATGCCACAATTTAATAAATACTGTTCATTATCCTAATTTTTGTCATATCTTGAAATTAAAAGATACTCAACTAAACTAAAAGAGAGTGGCATTCAAGTTTATCCATAATGCAAACTAATGAAACACTACAAAAGCCAAATCACAAACTACGGCAACCAAATTTCAAAATATTGGGACCAAATTTGAAAGCCATTAAAATTGAAAACAAATTGTTTGGCCGATTTTAACCTTCAATCGTCTCCTTAGTCATCTCGTTCTTCAATTTGATTGACATAGTTTTCAATCTGATGCTCAACTTTTTAATTCATTCAGGAAAACACATTAGTAGCTACGCTGATTTCTTTCAAGAGACACCTGTAAGTTAGAGCAAATAAAAGATTTAAATGCAAATATCTTAGTATATATATATATATATATATATATATATATATATATATATATATATATATATATATATATATATATATATATGCACGTGAGTGTGTCTGTAAGTTAGTGGGTGGCCATTATCACTGAAGACCCAAGTGAACTATACATCTAGTAATTTGTACCTGTCACAACCACACATCGACGTCAGTCAAAATCTAGCAGACCGTAAATTACCCAATTTGGTTTGTTAAAACTATCTCTATTTGCTCAGTGGTCACTTTTTTATGCACCGTTGAATAGTAATGTTTTCCTACATGTCTGGGCTCTCATGCCGTCCATCGCAAGAATTAGCCTTTCACGAAGGCATTGTCCACTGACCATTTCTTCCAGCAGACCACCCACAGTAGAATATTCTGCTTGAATAAATACAGCGTTAAACGGAGTCCACAATGTCAATAAATTGGCTTCATACTGTATATTAAATGAAAGGGAGAACAAGAGGGGAATAAGTCATGCATCTATTCGACAGCATCATTCTATTATCTACCGAGTCATTGGTCCAGAATTGTATTGGCTTAAATGACACAGTTTAGCTTCTGTTGCAACATAGAAATTTGTAAACATAATTCTACTATCTTGTCGCCGACTTACCACATAAATCGAATATCTCCTGTGGAGTGTTGTTGTAGTAACGTCATTTAATATGTCTTGGAACATCTTTTATGGCTTTGTTGTTGAAGTAAGAAAATATAAAGACCGCTTACAGTCATTGGACCAAAATAATGTCTTTATCAGTTTTCCAACCATTCTTTTCTCATACATTTGTACACGCTATTGATAGTTCGAAAGGAAAGCTTGGTAACACACGTGATGGAAATTCCCAAAATGAAGTCGGTTTGAACCGCAACCATATCTCTGAGAAAACAACAGTTTTAAAGGATGTGATCAAAATGCAATTATTATTTATCCATCTATCATTTATTGTGTCTTGCAATTGGAGAAAAAACGTCATTTGAAAGGTTTTAAACAATAGTTTTTTTCTACGGATGTAACCTGAAATCTCATCTGCAATGAAGAGGTCCAGGACGGCTTTGAAGTCGGTGGGAGTTGTTTACGAAGCCAAGGCTGAGATGCAATAATCAAATCACTTAACATTCTACAATATGCCATTGGTTAACATGGCATGGTAATTCCATCCTCTGTCAGTGTCTTACACCTACATCAACTGACCTTCTGAAAGGTCTATGTTGAGTGAAAAACTTGAAAGATTGAGTATGATTATCATATGCTTATTTGCAAAGTTTGATAAAAGGCCTTGTTGGCCACTAAGTGTAGTTTTTTTTATATGATTTCCTCCTTGGCAAGGTCGTAGTCTTACTCTTATCAAGCTCATATTAGCCCTGTATAAATCAGCAAAATCCATTGAATGTGTAATGATCTATCAAAGCGGGTTGCATACCATTGCTTTGTGGCTTGTCTCACTTGGTATTTATTAGGTTAAGCTTAATACCATACTAGGTCATGTTTGTAGCGTGATCGTTGAAGAACGAATTCCTCATTTAAAAATGTTAATACATGAGATATCAAAAATCAAGATTCAGTATTGATCTTAAGTAAAAATTGTCTCGGTTCAAATCGTATCTTTCTACCACGTTTATAAACTAGTTAATATGCTGAATATATATGG
Organism: Thysanoteuthis rhombus; assembly: GCA_963457665.1. Taxonomy (NCBI): domain Eukaryota; kingdom Metazoa; phylum Mollusca; class Cephalopoda; order Oegopsida; family Thysanoteuthidae; genus Thysanoteuthis; species Thysanoteuthis major. Next base: position 3,908,329 of record OY735240.1, on the reverse strand, counting down.
ATATATTTTGGATCGATTCTGCCGTATAAATGGTTTTCAACTGAAAAAATCCAATAAATTAAAGCTCACACTAGATATTTTGCGGTGACGATTTTCTTTGCACCCACTACACCAGTTGATCTCAACCCGTGTGCCCTGGCACAATCGATACAAATATTCAGGGGAGACTCTGAAGAACACGTGGATCCATCCAACACCCAGGTATTGGTAAAAAGCGTAAGTTATAGAGTGTGACATCACTTCAGGAGCTTGTCCCCTCCAAAATCTTCCACATGGTAAACAGGCCAAGTAAGTAGTTATGTGGAGGCAGAATGATTGACGCTGTTGTCAGCATTCGGATACTTTATCATCAGTATACCAATTTATATATATATATATATATATATATATATATATATATATATATATATATATATATATATATATATATATATATATATATATATATATATATATATATATATATATATGTATTGAGTTAGGTATCAAAGTGCCATGTAAATCAAATATGTTTCCCAGTTTGTTGACGAATAATAAAGTTTTAAAACCTGTGGTTTGAACTGACAAAAGGAAAAAAATTATAGCAGACACCACCTTCAGTTTTATTGAAGAAATGCTTTGCAAGATCAATTTTGCCCATCATGTCGTCAGAGCAGGATACAATGTTTACATTATAGCCATCGGTTGTTGTTTGTGACTAGAATACACCTTTAAGGAATTCACTTAGGGTCAACAGTCATGTTGAAAATTACTTTGCATCATTGTCTTGCAGCTGGACGTCACCAAAGTTAGATGTGTCTGGGTTGCCACTCTCCATGACAACTTAACAAATTGAAACCTCCTGGTTGCTTTGTCCTTACCGGTCAGAGTTTATCCGTCATGATGTAAAAGGACTGCCAGTCTCTAAATGACGCCATTTTAAAAATGATTTTTCCATGGCAGCAGACACTGTAGAATTTATTAACACGGAGACTGACGTGACAGCAAATTGCTCCAGACAGAAACTTTATTAAACTTTCTTATGGTTAATTTGTTCATGTCTGGGACCGTGTATAAGGGATACTTACTTGGCTATTTGTCGCAGGCGTGCAATCTTAACTGGGCCTACTGTAGACACCTTATTCATATTCTTTTGAAGGTGACTCAAGAGGAGTTGGATAAGTAGATATGTTATTGCAATTCAGTTAATTCAGCACATATCTGTCCTTCTGTCCGTCTATGACAGCCTGCTGATGAAAAATGAATAGTTAAATGTTCAGTCTGCATCAATCTAGTTCATAGGAAGTTCTTTTTTCCAAATCAGCTCTAAATATATTTTTACTGGGTAGCCTGTTCTGGGATTGATCCATTTGTGCTAAAAAATGTCTGTGTCCGTGTACTTAAAAATGAATCCTCTGTTTAGTATCACTTACTCTATTTTATTTTCTCGTAGAAACAAAGTTTTATCGCATATTTCACCCGTCCATATATATATATATATATATATATATATATATATATATATATATATATATATATATATATATATATATATATATATATATATATATATATATGTATATATATATATGTATGTATATATGTATATATATATATATATATATATATATATATATATATATATATATATGTATATATATATATGTGTTATATATATATATATATATATATATATATATATATATATATATATAGTAGTTGGAAACAATGATGATTGTGAGAAATATGAACGAGAAAAATTGAATGAACTCCTTTCCGCCCCTTTTTTCGAATCAAAAAATGAAAATTTGATCCGGCTTGTCCTATAGACCCTGGCTCAAAAGATTGTTAACATTGGAAACATTGTTAAACTGAGGATGCCAAATTGCCCGTGGACTTTGACCCGCTCCTCAGACCAATTAAAATTTACATTCAAGCCCAAAATACCGTTTATTTCCAAATGCTAGTCCTTAAACACCGTCTACATCTCCAATTGAGGGATTAGTTACACACTTTATCTCAACCAAACTCAAAAAAAGAGATAGAGAGAGACAGATAAAGAGAGAGAGAGAGAGAGAATGTGAGTGAGAGGGATTGATAGATAGATGCACAAAGAGAGAAAGAGAGAGAGGGAGAGAGAGGGAGAGATACCAACTTCTGGTTCAAAATTGAATTTTTATTCCTATCTGAGTTTATAGTAATCCCTTTTCTCAGAATGCTATTAATCTCATTATCACTGTGATCTTATAAAGAAGGTTTGGTCTCAATCATTTGTATCTTTGTATCCATTTTCGTCTCTTCAAATTATTCATATGCATTTTTATCGTAGCTGCAGAGACCTGAAATTCATGGTTCATTTTAAATTGAACATGTCACTCGTTCCCATCTCTATGGCAACTATTTACAAAATAAATGTCTGTCATTAAAAAGCAATCAATAAGAAAAATGCGTCCAATAAAATTTATTCAAGTTTCTAATATATGATTAATAATGCTTGAAATTCCCTTCTCATTTACTTTACAATGTAATTACAATTGTCATCTTCTAACTGGATGTTTATCTGATCACTTGTAACTTTATTTAAAAAAAAATGATGATTGAACTAATGCCATGTGTCTTCATTCTTTGTGATTCTTTTATAGAAAATGATTTCAGAATATTTTCTTTAGATATATGTTTCTTATGATTTAATAGATATATTCCTGTGACTAAAAAATATCGTGATATTTTACAAACAACAAATCATGAAAAAATGCAAATATTTCTCAATTTTTTCATAGACTTATTCTTGTGTCCATTGTAGATCAAATTAATGATCATTTCCATAATCCATGAATATTTCCAAAGAATTTAAAAGATATTCAAAGTTGTTGAATCGAATTCAACTCAAATCGTATTTATAATCTAAATATTGTCTTTGATCTAAAAGTGTAATACATAATTTATCTCCAGTTGTAATTCTTTGATCAGTTACAAGATTTTTATGTAATTTCTTTCTCATTCCTCTTCCTATTATCATAATCATGCTGTTGCTAAGTATAACATTTTCATATCCAAAGAGTGAGATAAAAAAAACCCAGTAAAAGTGTATATATATATAAAGGGGTTAGAAGTGATGCAGGGGTGGGATTTTTTTTGCAGAGAATATTGCACTCTCCCTTTAGATTTCTTGTAAATTTATTGATAACTTTTAGATTAAGTGGCAGAGGTTTATAGACACGATGGAGGGGAGGTACAGATATTGACTCTGAAATTGAATCATTTCAACCTTGCTGCATGACGCTTCTCCCTAAAAACCAATTGCAATTTATAGGAGAAAAGTTTTGTTTGGTGTTGACATATAGCTAAGATACAGGAGAGGTAACTGTAGATAGATTGATGAACAAAAATCAATGATTCCCATGGAATAAAAAGTTTTGGAGTTTTTTGCGGGTATAGACAATCAGCCATTATGCAGGTAGTTAAACTGTACATTGATCCAATCTCAAAAACTAATCACACCCTCTTTGTTACTTTTTTCTCATAATGTTATTCAGATTGTATGAAATTCTATCATTGAGTCCATCATCTTTGGAGCACCTTTCTATAAAATGACATTAATTGAAAACCTTTCCAGATTTAAGGTGTCCTAGATATGTAGCTACGATGAAGAGAAGTGACTTTAAATCGAACCACTCTCAAAAAAAAGTCACTCCCTCTTTAGTCATTTTGTCATGCCTTCCCCAAAGATTTATCGAAATTTATCGATGTTCTTCGGGGCTTGTTGGTGAAGAGATATGGTTCTAATACAAGTTACAGAAGTCAGTCCTCCAATTTGGGTCACCCTTCTATTCATTGCATGGCCAACCCTTCCACAAACTTCCATTGAAATTCCTTCAGAGAATTTGAAGATATATTGTTACGTGGACACACGGCTACTCTGCTGAGGAATTATATGTAAATGGATCGTCTTTTATGACGGAATCAGTTTCTTCTGAGTGTATTTGGTCGTGTGGAGATGGAGATCTAATATCAAAAAGGTGATTGTACATGGACTAACCCCCAAAATTAGGTGCGGACATATCGAAAACACACAAAACGGCAACACTTTCGAACCAACTAAACCTTTAGACCCCTTCTTTACATTCTGAATCAGGTTAAAATCAAATCAAATAAAGCAAAATCGGATTGCTATCTTCGTCTACTATTTTAATTTTTATATTTTTTGTTTCAGATTTAAAATAACTCAAATGGCAGTGGGCTGGCCATGTTGCAAGAATGGAGGACAGCCGATGGACATCGTGATTCACGACATGGATCCCCTGAGGTCACATGTGCAAACGAAGCTGGCAGAATATTAGATGGAGAGACGAGCTAGACAAATTCAAAAGTACTGACTCTGCGCCGGCCATGATAGAGAAGTATCGCAAATCCTGTGGAAGGTCTATGTCCAACGACAGACATTAAGAGACTGATGATAATGGTGAAATGATACATGGATTTTAGATTATAAAGCTAAATTGCCCAGTGTGCCAGGAAATGCATCATCACCGTAGCTACTACATATTTGCTACTACAGTCCAACTGTGGATCTCACTTGCAAGTGACCTACTTGTTCTACCAGACTTTCTTGATACTGTTCTGGGAGTTCTACACGACAATGATTGAAGTGGTAAAAAAAAAAAATGAGAACGTGTATTGGAAAAAAAATGCGATTTTGAAAAAACATAAAACATTGTCTCCGACACTTAGTAACTCGCTCTCTTCGTCTCACGCCCCTTCTTCTATTTGGTGAGTGGACGATATATCTGTATGAAGTCTCAAGCGGATAATATTCGTCATAATCCATCCTTACCACAAGCACACAGCGACGTCAGACAAAATCCAGCAGACTGTAAATTACCTGATTTGGTTTGCTCAATGTTCTCTTTTTTTCAGACGCTATGCCGGAAAGTAATTTCCCAATTCTCTCCATTGCAGGAATTACCTTTCCACTGACGAATTATTCATTGGCTTCAGCAGACATTTCACAATGAATGCATTATCCTAAAGAAATACTGCAGAAAACTTTCACAATGATAAACTTGGTTACATACTGTATTTCAAATGAAGGGAAAAAGAAGAGGGTGAATAATCCGTGCATTTTTCGACCGCATCGTCCTTTATCTACTGAGTTATTAGACCAGGATTGTATTGGTCCCTTTAAATGAGACATCATAGTTTTTGTTGCGACAAAGAAGACTGTAATCGTAATTTTCACTATATAGATTCATCTATTCAGCAACATTATCATATTATTGAAGTATATCAGGCGTTAATAGTATTGGTTTCGTCAAATGATCCTGTAAGAGTTAAGTCTGTGACTGCAACATCTGTAAACCTACTTTAAGGTTGGTACCTGAGTTATAGTGTAACGACAATACCTCCTGTAATGAGTTGTTGCAGTGCCATGTAATATCAGTGCCTTTGAGAAATATGTTATTGCTTTGTTTTCGAAGGTAAGGAAATATAAACTCCGCTTCTAATCATTGGACACAATATTAATGATCAAAAAGATAAGCTTCCTAAGAATTGTGTGAAGGTAGATGTAGTTTAAGTGAGGATAATGTTTACAGCTATTTCTTAAAGAAAATGAACGTTAATTGAATATTGGCTGAACAACGACTCCCTATTAAAAATAGTTTACAATATAAAACTATCAGAGTTGAGACGTGCGAATGCATTAAAACTTTTTATACATTTATTTACTCGGATAGATGTCTTTGTTTTGGTTAATATAGGTAAAAAATGTAATTGAACCCTCTGACTTTGTCAAGAGTCAGTCGTACTTAACATGGTTTGAATTTTAAATTGGACCCTTTATTAAAATCTCAGGGATGAAGAGTTCTCATTTCGCTTCCCATACCAGAGGATATATCGTGTGAGCTAATTTTTTCTCGTCAATCCGTCTGTGCAATATGTTTTGGCTGCATGAACTAGAGAATAACTACTCTTCATTAACCGACTGACCGATACCACTTGAGCCTCCCCCCAACCCAGCGAGTTTACTACATACAATCAACCTATGATTTGACACGTTCAGTAATGTGTCCATGAGTTACCGATTATGACAGACCTCTGATGGAAGCAGGAAAGAAACAATTGCCTAAGCGTTATGACTTAAACGACTGCGATGATCACATTAGTCTGATTGAATAAGTTTATAATAATAATTCCTGATTCCAGAAAATAAGAACAAACATATTTAAAAATATTATTTTCCTTTCTATCGGATTTCTTTTCGCCAATTCATATTTCTATCTATTTATTGTTCAACTCCACAAGCGTGAACAAATAATAGTCTACATGATTTTGGCGATCATTGTCGTACCTCCTCCTACACAAGCATAAGCTTTTGAGATATCATCTAATTAAGCATGGAAACCTAACAGGTTCGATTATTGTTGAATTATGGCCCAATTGAAATCTTCCTTAAAGAAATTCGTTTAGAATCGAAGTTTTCAATGGATTTTGCTTTGCAGACTCGTATGGCAATCGAACGCCATGAATAAAATTGTTTTCGTTGAAGCACTCCACGTCAGCAGAATGCATCGAATTCACTTGCTATTTCTCGCCAGTCAGGGATTATCAACCACATTGTCGAAAAATGTTGGTTTTGAGATGACACTATTCCTTAAATGATTCTGGCCATGTTAACAGGAGCAGATCTACTGGTTTAACTTTACATTTATCGAATCCTGAATCATCAACTGAAAGAAAGACGTAATTTCCAGTTTTCGCAACGGAAAAAATTCTCACACATTCTTACACTTATTTTTTCTTTGTTTTTGTTTTCCTCATCACTTTTCGTCATGCCCTTTGTTTTCCATCCCTGCTAAGTAAAGTGAGGGTCAGGGTTCAGAGTTCGGAGGTGGGGTAAGTTTTCAGAGTATGGGTTGGGGTTCATGGAAAGTACAAAATATTTCATAACGACATATCGCTTCCTCTTGTCATCCGCCAGCCTTTCAATATATCATTTGCATCTCAAGTAAACATGCATATCGATTTTTTTATATATTACATTAATTTGCATATTGTGCCTATAATCATAAGTAAATGATGATATGAATATATGCGTTTCATCAATCAAATATCTCTCTCTGCATTTGCATATAAAATAGAATTGATTCTATGTACAAAAATATACCCTCGAGAAGATCTTTTTTCCCAATTTTCATCTGATTGAATCCAAAAATAAGAATGAAAAATGATTGTTTATTCTCTGATTACATCAAAAAGTGATTCAACAATGGAAATATTTCAATTAATTTCTGGATGAACTTATTAAGAACTAAAAGTCATACAAATCCAAGGATATACCAGGCTTTCATTGTTTATCATTTAAATTATATCAAATTGTCCCCTCAACGCACACACACACACACACACACATATATATATATATATATATATATGTGTGTGTGTGTGTGTGTGTGTGTATGTGTGTGTGTGTGAGTGTATGTATTGTCACTTTATATTGCCGAAGAAGATGTTATGGGAGGATGTTCAATTGAATAAATGCCGTTTCATCGTCAATCTATGAATTTTCGGTATACTTACACAGTAGACGGAGCTCAATTCTGGCCGACACGAAAAACATAAAGACTCTCAGTGATGATAACATCTACTGCATTTTACAAAACTATATTTTATAACTAGGGTGCTTTTATGGACCAAGGTATTGAAGATACTTGTATAATATTGAGTATCTTGTAAATGTCACACTTTTTTCTAACCCAGAAAGTAATACAAGTGGGTAAATCAACATCCGTATCCCACATTAGTTAGCTGGATAGGCAAAGGTGTTTGTGTGGGACAATTTATTCATTTTTTCACCGTGATGATTGATATTGTTCCATCGAAAAAAATCCCTACGATTACATTAAAATTATAAAATTATTAAAGTAAAACATGAACCGTTCATCATCAATGGCTTCTAAAGTGTTGCTTACAATAGAAACGAAACTAATTCATATCGAAGCCCCCCCCCCCAAAAAAAAAGAGAAATAAAAGAATTGAGAAACCCCAACCGCATTGTTCTGACACCTAAGCTGTGTGAGGTGTATATTATTGGTAGATAACTAGTTGTCTTATTGATATTCTCTTGATTCTTATACTTGTATGTTTTTCAATGATAAAATACAGTATATTTGATCCTAATGTATAACATCTACCCTCTCAATTATCAACTGATGTAAGTTGATTTTAATTCGTAACAGTCCTTGTTTGAAAGACCGTCATAATTAGAGAGTCAAAATCTAAATTATTGTATTATTATCACATGAAATCTTTTAAACTGTCAAAATCTGTGGTACAGTACAGTTCTGGAACTGTGTGTGCCAAGAAATTGGTTGTGAACCGATATTATTACATAACCTCTGTCAAGGAAAGTGTACGTTGTTTCCAGAACTATATTTGATGATGGTGTGTTCCTTAACAAGAATTCCAAAAAATTCCTGGTGTACATATATAATTTTTAAGTTCTTTATATTCTTAATCATCTTCTTGATTATCTTAATCATCATCAACTTTTTAGCGTATGTTGTTGGACATAGACTTTACAAAAATGTTTCTGGCCTCTCTATCATGGATATTGCTGAGCCAGCACTTTCTCAATTTGTCTAAATTGTCATGCCGTCTTACTTTTTTCCAGTCCCAACTGTGCGTATGATCTCTGGGAATCCATTCTGTGAGTCGTGATATCAAGCAATTATCTGGCAACTTTGCTACTTATCCAGTCCATTATATTTGAGTTTTTTTTCTAATGGTTTTTACGATATCTCAGAATATTGTTTTTTCTGTAATATCCTGTTTTTTTATAGTCTTCCCATGTGTGGTTGAGCTTGATAAGTTTGGGTAAGAGAAAAAGATGGGGGAACAAACATTCAGTAATGGTGAGTTGGTTAAGTAGGAGTTGGGAAAATTCTGGCAATTTCATAAGGATGTACGAAATGAGAGGACCGGAAATAATGTCAGATATTTCATTGAGGCGGTAAAACATTACTTTATATAAAGCTAATCCATGATTGCACGACTGATATAATAATGGGCTAGTGAGGAGAAATAAGAAGATAAGAGAGAATGAGAAATTGCTGGTGATTGATGGACATATACAGTAGATACTTAATACTGATGGAATTTCCATGTGTTTTGAAGATTAAAGTTATAATTTGACTATATATATATATATATATATATATATATATATATATATATATATATATATATATATATATATATATATGTATATATATATATATATATATATATATATATATATATATATATATATATATCGAAATATGGGTGCTTTGGGGTATTCCAAGATATTTTTAAAATAATTTCAGAAGTTGATCCGCGGCCTCCCCTAGACATTCACCCAAGGGAAAGAAAAGGCCATCTATTGTTTGACATCCGGGCTTGTTTAGCTTGAAATCAGCAACAACTGATGTAGTTCAAGATTTTTCCACGAAAATGTATGTGTTGGAGATCAGTCGTTGCTGTCATACTTCACAATTCAAATCAATGAATAAATAGGAGATTTGTATTCGGGTTAACCCAGTTTGCAACACAATACTTGGATGTATTGATCGAAAAGACTGATATGGTAACCGATTTGACGAATATAACTCAATTAAATCCATCTTTCTATTTATCTACCAATCTATTTATCTATGTATGTCTTTCTCCCACTATCTATCCATATCTATCTATCTATCCATCTATCTATCTATCTATCTATATATATATATATATATATATATATATATATATATATATATATATATATAATAAATACAAAAGATTTGTTTAATGTCTCAATCACGATGTTCCTTCCAGAAAACTGTATTTTAATCCCCCCTCCCCCTTAAGTCAGTTGAAGTTTTCAAACACATAAATAACAATTGAATAAATAACTAAGATGATGAAAAAGTGGACCCAAACATTTGGGAGCAGATTAAAGTGAGAATAATATACTTTTAGAGGGGAAACAATCCCCAAAGAGCTTATTTTTCAACAACACAATGATAAAGAAAGTGTTTATGATATATTTTGCTTATGATTAGCAACCAATAAAGTATCTCCAATATGTAATACATAACAAACACTGACCCACAACTAAACAAAGAAAAACAGGAAAAAGACAAGAAATGATTGAGTGAAAAAGGAAAATACCCACCAAAAGAAAAGAAACGAACAAAAAACCCTCTAAATAGGCTTCTTAAATAATTTGAATCGATTGCCTGAAAATCCCTAACAGGACAGAAATATAAACATGCTTGTGTAACAAATCATTTATTACTTCATATTTCAAGCTCTACTGTTACTCTTCACTGAATGTATCGGACAACTCATCAAATAAACAAATCACACATAGGATATATCAGTCTATTATATCATATTTTATTCCTGATTTGCGCTATATATATGTATATATATATATATATATATATATATATATATATATATATATATATATATATATATATATATATATATATATATATATATAAATATATATATATATATATATATATATATATATATATATATTTATAAAGGTCAAAGTATATATTTACATCAAATAATCTAACATTATTCATAAATACATGCTCATTGTGTTGGTCTATTTTTCAGAGTTGAATGTCCCGTTCATTGATAAACGAGCTAGTTAGCCCGATAGAGATCAAAATAATTAAACTGACGCATCCAACGGAGAGAAATCAATTGTACACAATACCATTTCACTCCTACCTTATACTGGGGCATTTTTAATACACAGCTTCTGGCAATTCATTAGAAAATAATCAAACTCCATAGTTTACTTTGAAAATTGTGTAAGTTGAATCCATAATTCAAAATGGAATGTTGGGGCTTGAGTTTTTGATTCCTGACTGGGTTAAATCTTCCAGTTCCAAATCGACTTGCTCTGATTGTTTTGTAATTATTATACAGTTACATTACGAGCTGATATCAGATTGATAAAAAGGATAAACAAACAGAAGGAGAAACGATTCAAACTCACTCTCAATGTTTTAGCCTTATATCTGTGATAACGAATCTTGAAAATTCCAACTTCCATTATTATAAATCACAACTTTCCCTTGATAATCATTCGCGTCACACAGTATCTTGTCTCTGGCAGTCTTCAGCTCTGAATCGACCTGTCATAGCTGTCAGGTCTTGGCAATGATTTCACAGCTAGAATACAAGCTAATACCGGATTCGTAACCTTGATAGAATATTCCTGAAAACTGTGGTATTTTATTTCTTTTCAGGATTTGGTTACGATAAGCATAAACTCTGAGTCTAGGAGACTATATTTACCGGATGCTTTAGGCCTTGAAGACACAAGTATATTCCAATTTCTGTGGACGATCATTTTATGTGGAGTAGCATTTGTCTTGTGTATAGAGCGATCTATTTTTACAAATACATGATCGAGTTACAATAAGCATGGTGGTTATTAAGGTCAAGTCCAGAGGGAAAATACAATTTAAGTTCCCGGCATGCAGAGATGTCAGCAAATTACAATTCTTCAGCAGACGTCTCTATGGACACAGAATGTAGGAGAACATTTCTGTTGTGCTTGAGTAATAAAATCGAGGGATAAAATCTGCTTGACCACCTGATTCATGGATCAATTCAAACCTGTAAGCCCAAGAATCAATATACTTGTCAGCTATATTTGAAATACCACTGAAAATTTTAATTCTGTATGACACAATTATATCAGTTTATTTGTGTTTATTTTGTTCTTTCATATTTAATCATTCGTACTGACATAGGATCAGCTAAAAGTCTAGCTTATTTGAATATCTTAGTGAATTAGGACAATACCTTTATTGGGGTGTCAGAGGTCGCATATAATGTGTGTCCGTGAGAAGAATCGAGGAGGGACATTTATTTTGGTTTCTTTCATTTATGGATGCAAACGAATTACGATTTTTATGGGAGGTCTTTTTAAGTTGAAGGACGTAAGTCCCGTGTGTCAGTACTAAAATCCGGGAATAAAACTCCGCCATTGTCCAAAATTAGCTCAAACATTTAATTTGCAGACCGGATCAAACCAAAAACTTAATCTTGGTAGCTTTGTGTACCATTGGCATGGCGATGGCAAATCTGTTAGTAGGACAGAAAATCGAATTCATGCGCATTTGCTGAAAAGATATGTATTCTCATTGCACTGATGCACTTGGGAAAGGTATGGATCCATCTCTTTGAAAAATATGTAAACAACCAAGACGGGGATATACGTTGATGTCATTCATACACTTCACAAATAGCTCAACTCATGCAAATCAAACAGTTGTTGACACCTGACATAGTGCATTATGCTCATACTTCTTCTCAAACCCTTGTGAATGTATTGTACAATTTCCCCCTTTATCCGTTCAAATCATGTTAGATGGATGAGTAATATCTTTAATTCATACGATTCATAGTTATAGAATATATTTTTGATAGAATTAGTGATATTTCCAATTCATTTAACACAGTAAAATTTAAGTAATTTAAGTAAGTTTAGCTAAAACAAATCTTAACCCAGGATCAACCATGCACTCCCGCCAAGATACAATTGCCTCCATCGTCTACTTCCTTCAAATATCTGCAGGTTTATTTCTTGTTATTGATTAGTTTTTGATGAACTGACCGATCAAAGCGTAACGTACTAAGATCGTGACACGCGTGTCTACAGTATTTATACTCGTTCTCAGGACTCGGAACTACTCTATGATAACTGGTTAATATAAAATTCAATACATCGTATCCTGTATATCCTTCAATGATTTGATAAGATGCAATTCTGTTCGAATTTTTCGCAGATGTATATTCTCCCACCATTTTTGGATGAAATATTGAGTCTTGAATCTTCTATTTGGTGTCCAAATGAGAAAGCTGAATAATGTCAGCTATTCTTCCGACCCCACATACATTTCTACAGCAGTCTACATAAAACCAGTCTTTTATTTTTATCAAGGGAGATGACAAGTTCTAAGTTATTACGGAACGTTTATCCAAGAAGATAATTCTCATTAAATGAACCAACTCCTCAATTTTTCTATAAACTAAGTCCCCTATTAACCTAGATTAATTCAATGTTGTTTCGTTAAAACATCGCTGACGGGAAGAAAGTTTTAAGAAATATAAAATATTCTTGGTGGAAATGCAAATTATTAAGTAATTTTCATCAGTCTCAAAATTTCTACATGACAATAAATTGGATAACTTCATTTCATAAAATTGTGTCTATGATGAAATCGGTTTCACTTAACATGATTTAAGTTGAGATGATGGTTTTCGAAATTTTGATGTCACTGAAAATGGGGCACTTCCTGTTCTGTGAATCTTTAGTTGACTCATTGTGTGCTAGACTGACTTCAGAACAGAAGGGTTTATTCAGTAATCTTTGGTTTATCATTTCCTCTCGCTTGTTTTATGGCCAAATGGTGTTGGAGACACTGGTTCTTGTTCCATCTACGAGATTGAGAAACGTTATGCCTGGTCAATACTAAGATGGGTGACTCCTTGGAAATACCAAACGCTAAAAGGGAAAATGGTGACTTGACTGATACCAATCCAGTTGCTTATTACCTGTAAGTATATTCCACAAATTGCCGACACAAAACAGTTTTGATAAGGGAAGTCAATTCCATGTTGACTGATATGATACCCAGCGTAAAGGCTCTAGTGAGCACAAAATATCTTTGTTGTTGCATTGAATGTCGGAAATATACTCTTATTTAGTGCAGTCTTATAAGGAATACTGATTCCTTTGGGGGAGGGGATCGTTTCACCTGCACGTGTGGGTTTGGTTTTCCGACATAAGATTAATATGCTGTTTTTTTTTTCAAAGATTAAAAGGAAGCATAATGATGATTTATTCAGAATGTTTACGAAAAACAGAAAAACAAAATCGACTTCAAAATCTTCTTTTGATTGTGACAAATTCGAAGTTTTTCATTTAATTTTCAGAAAAGGATAAATGAGGCACAGGATTCCATTGTTTTTTTTCCTCTTTTCAGTGACTCTTTATCAGAAAACTAACATAAAAAAACTACTGATACACATCTTACAGAAATAAAGATAAAACAAGCTGGAAATTTACCAAAAATAATAGCCAGAAACTGGTTCGACACGGAGACCCTCAGATGATGTCAACCCATTGCCAGTCCTCATTCAATTTCTATGTCTAATATAATAAATTGAATATCCGTCCGTTTCTCATACTTTTTGCCTGTCCGTCTGTCACACTTCGACCCCCCCCAATAAAAACAACATATTTACGTTGAAGGTGTTGGGGGTAGACAAAGTGTTCTGATGATGGCAATGCCGATTCCAACACTCATATATGCAATTTGATCGGGATGTCTGGCCACGTTTGACCCAACCCAGCGGTCGACGTATATTCAACAGGTGGTAAGCTTTGCAAAAACACAACCAGACGTTTATTTGGGAACGTGGAAAGACCTATAAGCGTCAAATAAGACGAGTCATTGACGCGTAATGGACATAAGAGAACACGCGAGATCAGCTCCATTAACGCGTGGAAATTCTTGAAATAATTCAATGACTTGCAGCAGATTTTGCCTCATTCAAATGTAATTAGAATGTGTTTGGCGAGTGAATCATTTGACATCATGTAATAGAAAATGGATTGACGGCTGAACATGTAAAATCCATAAGAACAAACCATTAATAATCATGAGATTGATTTATTCTTCCAGTAAAATATCGTTAATTGTAAATTCCTTCTATAATGTATCAAATTCATTCGAAAATGCATTTTCACTTTTTGAAATCATAATATGATTCCTTTAATTTTTTACGCAAATCGTTTCCTGATGCATTGTTAAAATGAAATTATCTAATGGAGGATTTTTCTTGTAAAAGCATTCTTTAAATCATGTTTATAGAAAATTCACGTCAAAATGCCATTGCCAAACTGTGCTACTCATATGTAAAATATACCCAGAGTATAATTCAAGCCCGAGCTTTGATTATTTTATTTTCTGTTTCTTTTGAAATTCCAGACTGATATTGACTTGCACGATTCGGTAGGAGATAATCTTGTATCGAATCAAAATCGCCTGCTCTTCTTAGAAAACGATTTTTCTTTCTACTAAATGGACGACCGTCCAAAATGGCTAGATAGGGACTCCTGGTGAACCTAAATTAAAACTCTGTGAAATATAGTTTTACATTGAATTTCCTCTCAGTATAAGATTCCTTAATTCAACACAATCCTTTAGCGATTCACGAACTGGAGTCCTAAGTCAAGTTCCGCGTGTGTACTTGTTATCACCAGCATCTGGCTTCATATCTTCAATTATTCGGACAATGGCTTCTGAATTCGGACTCACCAAGCACGTGTGTTAAACACCAGATTGTTAATGGTCATTTGCTTAAGAGGTGGTTTGAAACAGATGATCCCTGGCCAAATGAAAAAAAAGTAATCAAATTCCTGCCTCAAGAGGTGTGCGTGGCGTAGCCGTTAACAATATGGGGAGTAGAATCGGAAATGATTCAGACATCTTGGAGGTAGTTTCATCATTTTTGTTTTCCAATTCCTGTACCTTTCCGTTATTTTTAACCATTCTTTTTTTCGCAACTTAATCCAACATTCCGTGTCAAGTCATTATCCTCATATTTCTAATCGCAATTTTTTCTGCATGGAGAATGTCAACATTTCTTTCATTTTTTTAAGTTCTTTCATCTTTTCTCAGCTCCTTTCAATATCTGCTCTTTTATAATTTCTCACTTTCCTGGGTTTTCAACAAAATTAATTTTTCTTTCAATTTCACTTGACGGACATCCTCAATTTTTCTGTTCTTTTAAGGTTCTCTCCTCGATCCAATTCCATCTTTTAAATGTAATTCCATGGAGCCCTGAAGTGGAAAGTCATTGCCTCTCATCACTAATCACATCTTGCGATTGGATTTCGAAGTCTTCACTAAGAGAAAATAAGATTCAACAATAGAATAATCACAATATAACACCTTTCATTAACACCATCAAGTCGAACGTCATTTGCACAACCAAATTGGAACATTGAAATAACTACTATTACTACTACTGCCACTACAACTGCCACTGTAAAATGTAATTAGCAAATGCAATTAGTAGGCGCCAAAAGATAGGAGGTAGGTGACTGGGCTTGAAAGGTGATCGATTGATGACGTGCAAACGCCTAGAATCTCACCATGCAAACGGATTCCTTAAGAGCAAACCAGAAGCTAAACTCAAGAATAACAGACAACGCCGTGTGGAACTTTGGAATTCAAACGGATCACTCAATGATGACATAAATCATGAAATCGCTTTGCAGGGGAAAGGAAATAAAAGTTTTTCAATGGATTCTGCTGTTCCGGCAAACCAAAGACTGGAATCGGATTTGAAAATATCAATATCTCGCCGACAAACTGAACCACATTGTTTGCAAAGATGGCAGTCGAGCTTATGCATCCATCAAAACTGGAATTTGTCTCAGTAAAATTTTACGATAACTAGGGAATTAAAACCTAACGTTGCTTGAAAAAATGTACGTAACAATCTTTTCACACAATGTGTGCGTTGGTCATCACAATGTCAAATTATTCTGATAAGTTTCAAAATCTTCACGTTAACTCAAATTTTGCAAGCCAGAATTTGACTCAATGTTGCCAGTCTTTATTTCCATCCTATGACTTTGCAATATGGTGTATAAAATTAAGTTTACTTATGACCTTTAGGATACCTTTGGTATTGGTCTTTCCTCTAATATATTGCGCTGTTTTCATCATTTGACATCTATCTAACTATGTTCATATCTATCTGTTTACTTATCTATCTATCTGTTTATGATCATATGTATCTCTTTACTTCCTTATCTATCAAGTGATAGATCTATCATCCATTTATGTTGCTCTTTCAATATATATATATATATATATATATATATATATATATATATATATATATATATCATAAGTCTGTCCGTCTATCTATCTATCTCCGTATCATACTCAGTTCATATCGATCTATCAATTAAACACTGTCAAAACGGTGACCACAACTGACAATATATGTCTCTTCAGCTTTTAGTTCAGTCTGTATGGCTGCCAAGTGTATGTTATACACGTGCAGGGATAACATCACTGTATTGTTTTCTAACTTGAAAAAGTTTTAAAAAATTTTTTAAAAGTTTTCTGGTTCGATTGCTAAGGTACTATAATGCCAACTCTATCTTGACACTTTACTGATAACTGACCAACGAAGGGCGGAGGAAATATCTTATACATTGATCAACTTCCTATCAGTTTTTGATTGATCACTCCAACACGGCCCATTGACAAAATACATTTGCGACATGACTGTTCTGATGGAGTAAATACCCAAATCTGTCAGTTTATTGCACACTGTTCATATTCGTGTGAGTATGTATTCTATTTCTGTCTGTTTATCAGTCTTTCTACCTTTACATCTAAATCAGTCTTATTATTTGTTATAATTTTCCAGCAAACACATGGAATCTTCCAAACAAATTATCCTTGAAATTGATCTGTTTGTTATAAATGGACAACAATCGAAGGAATGATTGATGAATGACTGAATCGTACTTATTGAACTTCAGCAAGGAAAAACAACCAAAAACCCGGGGACACTGATTGAAATCAATCATTTTTAATCAAATTGAAGATACAAAATTATGAACAATATGAATAGATTTTTCTGTCATCATTGCACAAATAATGATTGATTAACTTCCGAGTAGATAAAATGTTTTTGTCTAAAAAAAATCAAAAGAAGAAATTGCGCACTTATCGATGGTTGAAATGAGCAAGTATTTGGAATGGGTATTTTTCCATTTTCTTAAAGGGTCCAGATGGGACTGAATTTGGTGGCAGCTGTTTCCATGGACGTTTGTCTGGAAATAAATAGTCTGTAGATTCCTTGGCACATGCATTATGGAGCACTTTGGGCATCGAAAATTGACCGTATCCTTCTTAGTATCAAGCCTTTTTTCTTTTAATCACCTAGACAAAAATGAGGCTGGACTGTGGATGGATGATCGTACTGACATTAAGACATCATTTCTGTTATTTTCTGTCCAGTTCTACATCCGAGGAAGTATCCATTCAAAATTCATAAAATTCTTTGTAATGAAATAATTTGGATGCATAATTTTTTTTTCTTCAATCTTTTCAATTCCATTTTGTCAATCGTTATTATAACATTTTTTACGCCTATATTGACGGCAGCTTCACTATATAAATGATAATGAGTGCTGAAAAAGACAACATTCAACCTGCTTGCATTTCCAAGTAATGTTTTCATCAAAGTGTGAAATGTTATTCAGCCATTACGACAACAGAACAAATAAAAAAAAACGAATGTCGTGAATCAATTTATCCCTGGTCTGTGTTCGATTCCAGATATCTTGACAAAGATTATCTGGCAAGCCGTGATATTCGCTAAATAGAACTTGTTGGCCAGTGAGCGCTTTGGTAAACCACTCCCCGATATCTACTTTACCGCAAGACAATATTCAGAGTCGAAAAATTATTAAACGAATAGTCATTCTTGACAGTATATATATATATATATATATATATATATATATATATATATATATATAATAAAAAAGTCTCGTTTATTGGGACTTGACTGACTTTACGAAGTTATTCAACTTCTCTCTTACAAGAGATGGTTTTACAAGGTCGGTTATAATTTGGTGATCTGCAGGCTTTCGAGCTGGAAGCACATGGTCCGAATACTTTATGTTTTCAGTTGGCCACTAATCAAAATTCTGATCAGACTAGACAATGCTTAAATTATGCGATCGAACGGGAACCAATGCTTTCAGTCTCATTTGACCGTAATCTTAATATAATTGACTATTTATGTCTGAGCATAATCAAAATATGTCGCTCAACTTTTTTATATCATTTCTGATCAGAGCATAAAGTGTTCTATTTTCTTTAGGACAATAACGATAGCAACAACCAACCTAAAATAGAGACTTTGATAACATAATCGATGTTTCATTTACCACCACTTTGGCTACAAAACATTTGGAACAATTATGTGGCTTGCAATTAACAGATGAGCATTAGATGGTCGACTGTGATAATCCATTTGCAAACCTGAGTTCCGGTTTTAATATGAGCGAGCATATTCCTTGTGAAAGACAGTCTGTCACTAAATTCAATTTTCGATATCAATTTTTTCAAGTATAAAATGCTTTGTTTTTGATACTGTAATGATAATCCCATCAAAGATCAATAGGATGACTTGGATTGGATTATCAATTCAAGAATGATCAGAGCTGCAGTTTATGGATCAGCATGATTTTTTATCAAAGCCTAAAGTGTTTTGCTTTCAATATGACAATCATCATGTTAAAAAACGAACGAGTACAAAAAATCGATCATTCAATCGATGTTTAAATATGTATCACTTTGATAAGAAACATAAGGCTATATTCATATTCAAAGCGATAAGAATTCAGACATTGATCGATCTATAATTTCTTAATACTTCCTAATTGGTTTACTGATATGAGCAAAGGAGCATTTTTGGCCAAATACTCATTTTCGATGTAAATGTTTTTCAATGTGTCAAAAACTATTCCGACATTCATTTAAGCATGAAGTCTTCGATAAGCAGACTGGCCAAGAAAAGAAGGAATCCATAGAAAGAATATTTTGGCTCTAGCTAATCTGGCAACATTTTTCTGCAACATTTTTCTTCGGATTTAATCTTGTGCAAAATGAAACGAATATAAGCGATAACACACATACGTACACATGCACACTTACACACACACACACACACACACGCACACAACATATATATATATATATATATATATATATATATATATATATATATATATATATATATATATATATTTATCTATATTGGAATAAAAGATTCCCTACACACACGCATTTATGTTTCTTCCCTGTTTGGGCTTCATCAGGGGAATAATTCAATTTTTCAGACCCCATATAGGATATTATTGCGGAGGCTTTGTTTCCTGATGGAAAACATCCTTCATTCCTTTATTCATTTTATACAGCTTTTTCTTAATTGTTGTACACTATGTTGTACACGTTTTTTATCAGTTCTTTGTGGTATGATCCCTCTCAAGAAATGTTCTGTTTTTTTTTTTTTATCTCCACCCTGGTATTGATGTACACTTTTACATAACATTATCTTCTTTTTCTTTCATAGGTTTGATTTGTTTCTAATGAAAAAGCGAAGAAAATTATGGAAGGGGGATCAGGTTGTTCTTGACGTTTACCGGTGTATGAAATATTGCATATAATAATAATAATAATAATAATAATAATAATAATAATAATAATAATAATAATAATAATAATAATAATAATAATAATGATGATGATGATGATGATGATAATGATGATGATGATGATGATGATGATGATGATAATAATAATAATAATAATAATAATAATAGTAATAAAAAAACCAACAAAAAACAACAACAACAAGAATAACAAGAAAAAAAGAGATACTTTTAGTGGTTCATTTTTTAATTTTAATTATTTTCGAGCTGAGCTTGCATTTGGAGCTACGTCACTCCTTTCAATCTATAATAATTTTATTTTTCTTCTGATGAAGATTGGACATCCGATTTTTCATTCAGGCAAACGTAACTTGGTGTTTCAATGTTCTGGCATACGTGTGTATTTTAATATGTTCCATTTGACTGTCGATGTGTTGTCGCTGTTCATTTCCCAGTAATATGCTGATTCCAATATATTGTTTTCTGTATTTGTCATTTGTAAGATTATCCATCCAGAAAAAATAGACACACTCACAAGCATGTCCTAAATAAGTATCTAAAATAAAAATAATGACTGTCATGAGTATACCACGATCGTGTTTGTGGATACTATGAAGATTTTTTTAAATTTTGAATGTAGTTACATACTATTGGTAAAGCCATTCTAATATAAGTAAATAGCTTTTAAATGATTTATTGCATATTGTACATTCTGTTTCATTTGAAAAAAAATCGATTCGAAAATCTCTCTTCGAGCATGAACGATTTACTGATTATATATATATGTATATATATATATATATATATATATATATATATATATATATATATATATATATATATATATATATATATGTATATATATGTATATATATGTATACATAAATATGCATGTGTGTGTTTGTGAGTGATGCCATTCATTGACGTCATTACAATGTGAATATATGTGTACACAAACATTCATAGTTACATACATAATGATATCTATGATTATGGATTGTGTTGTATTATTTCGAAATACAAACTTGAAATGATCACTCGTTATTACAAGGTGAATGCATAATTTGGCATGAACAACATAAATAGACTGCAGCAGGGTTCGAACCTGCCATGCAAGTCGACTCACGGCTGTACTTTTGAAGATAATGTGTAGGTGCATAATAATGTCTGAATATCTGTGAATATTGATATAAATATGACTATAAATATACTTTCTTTCAATTTGGTGTGACTATATCGTAGGTATGTGTATCAGATTATTCATCATGTTGTGGTTCGGCTCTAATTGCCGTTAAAATGACGATCTCTAGGGAAATCAACGAGCCGATATCAAAGTCATAAAGGATGCATTTGACTCAATAGAGAGATAAGACAAGACGACCCTCCACCAGGACCCGGGGCAACATAAACCCGAGATTAGCGATTTTGGAATCAACAAACTTGCATATGCTTTCATAGAAGAAATATATACAGTACCAACATCGTTGTATTGGTATAATTACAGGGTTGTGTCCCGTACACACATATACAAATCACTGGTGAAAAGCCTGACATATTTACGCTCGCTTAACTACAGCAATCGAATAAATAATATCAAGTTTCATATTCGGAAAAAGGAAAAATATGGAAAGTGAGTAATTTCGCAAATTACTGATTGGCAGTTTGCAATAGATAAAATTTGAGAGAAAATCGGTTCATGCAAGTTTTTAGCGATTTTTTTCATTAATAACTGCTCACAGAATTTTTATCTAGTCATAAAATTACTTTCTAAATCGTTCGATGACCTAACACCCCTTTCCAGATGAATTGGATGGTCCAACATGAAATAATGAAGGTTGTTATCAGGAGATTCGCTTAGATGCAATCAAGCCAGTCCAAAATACCTAAATCCGTAAACTTACAAAATCAAATGACTCACATTATTTATATCTCATTATTGAGCTGATAATCGACTTGCTGCTATGTTAAATGTCATTTTCAATCGCACAGCCATGCGTCAACTTGTATCATCATTACATTTTTGAAGGTTGGTTGCAGATCGATGTTGGTATTAATCAATCATAATAAATCAAAGTTGAAAATTCCCGCTGCACAACATAAGACACTATGACATACTTATCAACATAGACATCTTAATTGTATACACTTCCTTGACAAAAACGAACGTATTAATTATCAATTACGTTTTTTGGTCTTGCAATCTGTGTGCTCGTGTACCCTCTCTTTGCTGTTCCGGTCAGAAAAAAAAACTTCAAACGAACAAAATGTATACACTGCCTCCCTTTCAGCAAGCTACAAGTAACATGGCAAAAATTTCGTTACAAACCGCAGCTAGAATGACTGAAATTTTTGCGTTGATTTCAAGGTATATTTGGGAGGTATCTTTGATTGGACTTTAGTAAAGCTGGCGTGAGTCTTATTACGCTATATAATTTTTTTCCCAAAATAGGTTCCGAATAGTTAGTATATCTCGGAATTTTTGAGATGAGGTATTATTATTATTTCTATCTATATTCGGACCATCTTCATATTTGTTGTTTTTCATACAACTGAATGTCATGGGTATTGCAGGGTCATAGACAAATAAGATCATTTCTCAGCCCTCTTACCGTCTGCCTGTATTCTATGATTCTCTCCCGTATCCTTTTTAGTCTTCGTTGCCCCTCAATGTTTTATGATTTTGGAGCTTTAATCTTCAGTTTTAGTCTGCACTGCACCTTCAGTGTCCTAGGATGTCAGCATGGACAAAAAGAACTTGTGAAATATAATCATGGTGGAAAAAAAATCATCAAATGGAAAGAATGTCAGGATGAATCTCTGGTCAAGTTTCAATCGCTGAGTTTCTTTGTCTATTTCTGTTGTTGAGTTAAGTTTCTTTTTCATCATTTTCATCATTAGATCGGGGTGGGGAAAGTTATCATTATGGCTAGCCATATTTATCAGTATTATTGACCCGTGGGCATTTATTGTGATTGAAACAGTAAATATTTTGGTCCTTGTCAATATTTATCGCTTGGAAAATTCGTGCCAAAATTAGATGAATTTTATTGACGTTGGTCATGGATGTCGGAGAGGTATACATATTCGATTGTGTCTGTTTTGGTTTGTCTGTTTGTCAACAAGATTTATCTGGAAGTACTTTAGGATATTAATCAAATGTTGTGGGATGTTGGGTTTACGAATGAACTGATTAAACATATTGATGGATGGATGCACGATTAATTCCTTTGACAATGGTTTTGGCAGACAGATGCGATCTCTGAGTGCTTTCTAGTTACTATTGTAACACGTGTCCTCTTCTGTTGCCCTCTCTCCAACGTCTCTCAGTTTGCATCATGTTTCTATTTGTGTAATATAACTATGGTGGTTGAGTTGTTGACGAGCGATAGTTATACTGAAGATAGACCTCCTAGCTACTTTATTCCCCTTGTTTGTACTATTGGCATCATAAGTATGTTATTCCTCTTCCAGTGTGGAGAAACAGATCAAACCTAGAACGATTGAACTAACGACTAAAGTTTCATAAAAGTGAACCTAACATGGAAATCACATCTAACTGAAAATATAACATTTTCAATGAGGAAACATACCGCAAAGCTGATGGTCCAACAACATTCTGATAAAGAAAATACTAACACTTTATAATACTCATTTATAATAACGAACAGCACAGCAAGCAATGGTCAACCACTGAACTAAAAAAAAGAAAATGAAAAGATAAATAGGATAACAAGAGGATCCTATATTTCCGAAAAAAGACCCCTAGAAAAAATGTTTTGAATAGGGATCGAAATTAAGCCAAATTGCCTGATGGATACCAAACACGTCAGAAGCATAAACGTATCCATGACATTAATCCTTTTGTCATCATATCTAAGCTCTACTCTTAACCATCTCAACGTTTGATGTTGAATGTATCGAACACTTTCTGAAAATTATGGCGATGAAACGTGGAACCTAACCAAGAGATGGACCTGCAAACTGAGAACCATGCAGCGTGTGCGTATAAGAACCCTGCTCACCCTCACATGGAGAGATCACAAGACAGCACAATTTTTTGAAAGAAAGCGGGAGTCAAAGATATCATATAATCTATTTGAAAACTTAAATGGCGATAGGCGGGTCATCTGTCAAGAATGAATGACAACTGATGGACATCACAACTCACAACATGAATCCTCAGAGATCACATGCAAAACTGAGGCTGACAGGATATAAGATGGACGGATGAACTTGACAAATTTAGAGAATACTATGACGCTCATGATAGAGATAAGTAGCAGGGAAGTTCTGAGTCCAGAAAAGCATGATGATGATGATGATGATCACAAATCTGTGTTGTTCATCTCTTCCACTCTTGGTGTATTCATATATCTATCCGACTCAACCACTCAATATTCATATTTATCATCTATCTATCTATCTATTCATCATGATTACCTTATATGTCGATGTATCTAATTCAAAATGCATGCATGTATATATCTATGCATGCACCCTTGAGTGCATGTATCTATGTGTTTGAGCAAGCCTTCTGATTGCAAGAAGAGCAATAAGGTCTGCGATGAAATAAGTAACTGCTGATTTTACCTGTGCTTGTGTCAAGCGAGGTGAGATTCCAACCATAATTCTGGTCTGGATAGAAAGTTTACATCCCCCAGCTAGCCTGTAAATCAAGTGGGATGTGATCAAGCGTACGACTTAATACTTGATGTATTAGAAACAGACATCTTTGAAACATATAATTATGACGATACCATTTATCATATCTGCAGATATACCGAATCAAATCATAACCGATCATTTGCTGTCTTGATATCCGTCATCAAACTAGAAAAAATCCAATTTCTTTTTGGTAGTTATCCAAGATCAAACGATGTTGTGTCATATTTTATACATTTTGGGCCGAGTAGGTAAAGCTGATTGCATCTTCCAGTTTGAACTACAGATCTCTCCTGAGACCATTAATACAATCAAATAAAGTAAACAAAAACCGCCTGTGGTCTGTCTGAAACTCTCCAGCCATTTTATATTAGTGAAAGATATAGCCTATATTTGCAATAATACCTTACCACCATATACTCCCCTTTGGACCTCGCACACTTATCTTGGTACCTCTTCCACTTTTCAAACAGTTTCCAAGTCCTCTTTTGCGATCTCTATCAGCTACCCCGTTGCAATCAGAATCCATAATCTGGATACTCTTGGGGAGATTCAAGAAATTTCAAAGCAGAAAATGAGGTCTGTAAGAAACTGACAGGCATGGATGATAGTGAAAGTGATCATCAAGTGCCTTTGCCGAAATTTGAACTCAATTCTCTGGATCTATTTTCGGTCCTCTCAATAATTAAATCCTGTCCTCTTCTATCCAACAAAGTGAAATCAGGTAACTTCTTGAAAAAATCTGTATATTTGTATTTGTAATTCATATATACATATATATATATATGAGGCATCATTCTCTGCCTTATATATGTAATGACTTTTCGCCAACTTTTCTCGATAGTTAATGTTTCCATTTCTTAATTTCATCCCTCCCTTTATCATCATCTGTTTCTTAAGTTTCCTCTCGAGTGAATTCTTTAGGGATTCCATCAATTGACTAGAGATAAGTGACTTGTACTTTTAATGCTCCATGCACAATAACACAAACACGCAAACATATACTCACATTTCCATCAACACACAGACATTTCAACGGACGTATAGACGGACTGACAAACCCCATGTGCACATAAGCACGTACGTGTGCACAAAGGATGCACTTTTCATTGCAGATTTAGAGTGGAATCATCTCGAAAAAGAAATGCCCACCATTAGAAAAAAATAAAAATGGTAAAGTCTTGCACAGAATGGTTGACTTGATTCAACGGTCTCTTCTGACTTTGTTGCTATAAAACTTAATATCAATCCCTTCATGAGATTAGCCACAACAGTAAAACACTTTTGGTTAGGACAATCATTGATGTATTCGGAGGTAAATCAATTAGTTCGTAGCCTGATGATTAAAATGCATATATTCAACACAATTAGTATTTTTTTCCAAAATGATCTCCTTCCTCGTCGATTTGCTTGATTTGATACTAAATATTGATCAAATATATACTGTAAACATTTCTGATCCGATTCCAGTCAGAAATTCCGTATATTGCCCAGGCCTACGTAGCCTAATGGTAACATTGGAACTTTGTGATAATGTAAGTCATTCGTAATTTCAAAGAAATGAAAATCAACTTTTGAATGGCAAGAGATGTTCTGTTACGAAATTATACATTTAAATAATTGAAATTGGATTATATATTTTAATTCCAAACAAAAAATTTCAAATATTAAAAGAGCAAAGAGATAATTAGATTTTCTAAACTTTGTCTTGAATCTTAGATTCTATAAAAACACATTCAAAAAAAGGTCCTACCCAACCATGCAGGGAATTCGAACAATTATAGAAAGTTATAATATTAAATGCTGATTTTCATAGCACGTACGCTTTAAATTTTTGGAAGACTGTTACCCCAACAGTTAACCTCTTAACATTCTGAATAGTGTTTGATTAAGTTGGATTCAGTAGATATCTATCATGGGTTTGCTTGGTGGCCAAGATAGTTGCATATTTCCTGTTGTTACTATTTACCCGTGCCAACTCGTGTTTGTCTGATGTTACAATCTCAAAATACATCGAAGAGTTCAATGACAATTTGTCAGAAAATGTTTAGTGACTTACGAAAGAGTTGATCAAATTTTGGGTCGGATCAGGATCGTTCAAATCTATAGACGATATGGCAGACCACAGAATTGTAATCTTACACAGTCACCTCCCCAACTCGTTAGTTATGTACAAACTGACTAGATTTCAATCGCTTTGACTGAAGTATGCACTCTATGCGTGCTTTTTACTTACCTGTGGTTTACTCAAAGTAAATCTTATGATTTGGAATGCTGATTTTCAAGCAGACTTATGATTGTGCTTGCGTAGCGTTCTGATGTTATCAAGAACTCCTTTTTTTCCTCTCAGTTCTTTGAAAACCCAACGAAAGTATAAGTAAAGAAAAACATTTCCCGTTCCTGAAAAATCTATGTTGAAAGATAATGTAAACAAACTGAAGACGACCAGAGAGCCAGTTAGTGAATATATATATATATATATATATATATATATATATATATATATATATATATATATATATATATATATATATATATATATCGGTAAAAAAGGAAAAAAAATGACATTTTTTTAATGTCAAGAACCTGTGGTTAATGATATACAGCGTCAGAAGAGGAAAATGTTTTACAAAACCTTGTGGCATTTCATGAAAGAAAGACAAAACGAACAAATTTCTGCGGTTGACCTTTCGAGGAAAGGTGAGGTAATACAGATTGGTTTCTCTTCCTATGAATGAGTTTTGTCTTGAAAGTATCGACCTTCGATGTCGTAGGCATCATCTTTTGTTCCTTTGAACGGATTATTGAATAATCTAAACTATCATCGTAGAATTCATTGTTGGTGCATTAATAAGGATAAACAAACTTGAATATAATCGGAAAAATCAGGCAACATGCTGAAAATAATTTCACCACCCATCTTATATATATATATATATATATATATATATATATATATATATATATATATATTTGTGTGTGAGTGTGTTTGTGTATGTTTGTGTGTGTGTGTGTGTGTGTGTGTGTGTTTGTGTATGTTTGTGTGTGTGTGTGTGTGTGTGTGTGTGCGCGCGTATTGAGGGAAAGATTTGATTAAAAAAAACTGCCTATGAACTGATTTGAAATGATATCCCGTTATTTCATGATTAGTGTATGACTCACCCGTAACAACGTGAACAGAATTAACAATTAAAAGGGATAGCTGTTGGGATCAAACCTGCCACTTATAGAATAATTGCTTCAAAGTAATAATGCTCCTACCACTGAGCTACACAGCAGGCTGTAATGCAGAGGTCAAAATGACTGCCCTGAACGTAAATTCTCATCTAATTTTTTTTGCCTATTGGTTCCTTTCAATGCGACAGAACTCGGAGAAAAATTATATATATATATATATATATATATATATATATATATATATATATATATATAGAGAGAGAGAGAGAGAGAGAGAGAGAGAGAGAGAGAGAGATTGATGGATAGATAGATGCATGGATTTATGTTCATTTTAGAGGATTTCAAGCCACTTTTATACATTGATTTTGAATATTATTAGTACATGCAATTTTGGTATAGACTAACAACATTCAAAACAGCTTCACTCGAAAAAGGGCTGCAAGTTTTTAGAATTGAAATATTTTACCTCGTCCATAGATTTACCCTCTTTTTTTACTGTCAAATGCTAGTTTAAGAATGAAACGACAACCCCACACAAATATCAGCTATAAATTCAACTAAAAAGAAATTGTTGTTGTAGTTGGAAAGAAGTCAACAAAAAAATATCCCGAAATCAACAAATCAAAGATACATCGTAGTGAACAACATTATGCATATATTCAAGCAAACAAACATATTCAAAATAAAATTTGAGAGATGTATGACTATCAGTTTTTTCAATCATAATCTACATGAATTGTTTCAGTATAACTAAACGATTCACTTGTTAAAAGTTATAAAATCTTACCTCCACGCTGATATCTTTTTGGTGACTTTGATGAATTTTCAAAGTCTTCTATATTTTGTTGTTGTTATTGAAAGACGTAAGTTTCTTTTTTCTTGCATGGGTAATTTTGAAAAATATTGCTGCAGATTCGAAACGGATACCCATATTAGGGAATGAACCAGCATGCCCAAACCATTAGATCAAACAAACGAACAAACAAACAAACAGATAAATATATGAGTATCAGGAAAAAATCATATAACCTCGTTATATGGTTAGTTGTTAGATAATGTTAGGTCATGTGAATATTCAAATATGAAAACATTGAAAATATAATGAAATGTACGATGTGAAAACGAGACAAATGATACCTCATCATACCTTCATATGCATTAAAAATGCATTGAATTTTATCCGCTGAATAACTTTGAGTCGAAGTTGACCGTGATTACATTTGGAATTGAGCATAACATTTCAGAAAATAGCTTTTGCCATAACGTTTCTGGTGAGAAATATCATGTACTTGTAAATACACCGTTTATGACACTTGGTCGTGAATTTCTGCCATGGTCATACATTAATGAATGCCATCGGTCGCAAGGGATGAATTTTCCACAATGGAAAATTCCACGATCTGAAAATGATTTCACACGGAACCATGGTAATAAATGGAGTTAAAACAAAGGGGAACTATTGTTTAATGATGTACATTGCATCCATTGATGCTGTCATCATTGATGCATAACTTTTGATCACTTTTAACCATATGAATAGAACTAAGGATTTTAAGTCATTTTGAATTGAAAACAAAAACGTGCTGTATTGAAAGTCATACAGTAAATACATTTACGTGTTGTACTTTTTCTATTCCTGATAATCGAACTTCCGTTCGAGTTCCATAATCAACCCATCACGCTCAGTGGATTGGGGACAGGATTTATCGATATACATTTCCCAGAACTAGTTCAAACTCATGCCACGTGAGGGACCGAATGTGACACAGTCTGTTTCATTTGTCAGGTTAACCGATGTCAAATACTGACGTTAGGCATCGATGGGGACACGAATTGTTGTCTGTAACCTCGAAAAGTTGAGCATTCTGGAGAAATATCCCATCAGGAGAATTGGGCAATAGCCTTTACTACTTGACAGATCATCTGATTGAACTATCTGTTTTAATGACACAAAAGGAGGGCTACTGCAGAACCGCTATCACCCTGAACAGCAACCCACTTGGTGCATGGTAGGTGATTGTATGGATAAGAACGCACTGAGAGTCATCAATGGAGCAGAGACATGAAAACCTACCGAGAGATTGACCCTTCTACTGAAAACCATGCAATCTACACATGGGAGAATCATGCTCAACTTCACATGTGCATTTGAGAAGAACAGGAGTCTGAGATGTGATACAAATAGAAAACACAAATTGAAAGGAACTGGATATATCAGACAACTGCTTGGTATCACAACTCATGACTTAGATCTCCGGAGATCATGTGAGAAATAATGGTAGACAGAAAATGGATTGCCCTATCGATATAGATGAACTCAGAAAAGGTTAGTTCCGTGATGCCGATGATAGAGAGATCTAGTGGATATGGGGGAAGGTCTATGTCCACTATTTGACACGAAAAGGATGATGATGATGATGATGATGATGATGATGATGATGATGATGATGAATTGACTGGATGAGGAGTTTGATCCCCAATCGGTAGCATGAAGAATACGGGATTGGAAGGAGCACATCAGTCCCTTCAGATGGATACAAAAGATTGATCTGGAAATCATAGCTAAAAAGAATTCAAAGAGTGTGCCTTGAACATACAAGTCGCCAATGTTGCTTTTCGACCAGTAAACATTGCTTTAATCAAACTTTGCATTGAACGTTAACCAAAAATGAAGACCTGATGTCATAAGTTCCAAAAAGATGCAATTGCAAAATCCTTCCAAGGCTACATTGATAGGAGGCAAAGAATGAGAAGTGTCTTGCTTCCATAGTAGTCCTTTTTTCATGGAGAAATAGAACATTATTTTTTCTTGATATTACGCATAGAATATCAATAATATGAAAGGAACAACGGGTTAACAAAGAAGTTTGCAAAAACTGAACACTTATTATAAACTTTACCTTTCGCACGAGCCCAAATATATATATATGTATACATATATATATATATATATATATATATATATATATATATATATATATATATATATATATATATATATATATATATATATAGGTATATATGTATACTTTGTATTCGCACCGATTGAAAATCACGTCGGATCGAAATTTGCACGAAAAGCTTTGTCTTCCTCGTAAATAAGTTAATATTTTATATATATATATATATTATATATATATATATATATATATATATATATATATATATATATATATATATGTATGTATGTATATATGTATATACATATTTATTCATCCATATATAAATATATATAGATATATATCAAAATAATAAATCAATAGGATGTTCCTCTCTAAAATATCGTATTGAAATGCTAATACGATGGAACTATTATGTTCCGATTCTTTCCACGCAACTCACGCCAAGAACTAATCTGCAGATGGAAATGGGAGCAGCTCCCATCTGCGCTCTTCTTCAGTGTCTATATATTTTTGTATGAGTGTGTATGTGTGTGTGTGTGTGTGTTCATGTGTGTGAGTGTGTTTATGTGTGTGTGGGTTCCTATGCGTCCTCGATTATGCATGTGTGTCTTTGTGTGTATGTATGTGTGCTCTCACATGAAAATATAGAAATAGCCGAATCAACACGGATGAATATTCAATCCCAAACAATCTGAAGAGTTTCCAGTCGTCACATTCGATTGATCTTATTCCTCCTTCGTCGTGTGGGAGTCGGGTATTGTGGGAAAATATCCCCAGTTCCTTGCAGCCCCCTCGCTCTGTATTTTTAACGATATTTTGGGGGAACAGTCACATGACATTGTTTAGCTCACTTTCCAAAGCAATTAATTAAGTTGCTGACCGACTTGTTGGACAACGCCCATCGTTGTTGTTTCCCACGGCCGCCGAAAAGACCTTGTGCCCGATCCACACCCTTTGTTCAATTAAGCAAAGTGATTGTTTAAAAAATTGGCCCAACGAAATGGAATAATTCATTCAATGTACTTGTTCAAAAGTATACGCTCTTTTCCTTTTTTCTGATCTGATTTTCATTTGGTTGTTTTGAGGTATTCTGCCATGGAATGTTGATAAAACTTGAAGATTAATAGTTGTTGTTGCTAATCTTGGAGGTCATTGATGATTTAATATGATACACAAAACGGAGATACGTCTGTGTGTACAACGTGATATTGTTTCATAATAGATACTTCAAAGATTAACAATCTGATTCCATTGACAGGGAAACTGAGGCAATTATAGCTGGTTGATCAGTTTTAATAACTTTTAAAAGCAACGTGTTTTGTTATTATGTTCATTGGAAAATAACAACTTTTTTCAAAGTTCCTCTCGGAATAGATTGAGGTATATATCTATTTACCAGATTGTAGAGTTAGATTTATTGATTTATTCCTGTATTCTGTCTATTCATCTACCCTTCTGTCGTTTTTCTATCTCTATCTCTCCCTCAATGTCTTCCTTTTCTCTTCTTTATTATCTCATTTCTCTTTCTCTCCCAATCTTCCTCTTTTTTCACTTCCTATCCCCCACCTTCAGTCTATATCTTCTTTTTTTACTCAGACTCAAAATCGAAACATTGTGTTAAATATAGCGCCTCTCCATGCCCTACAGCAAGCCTTAAATGTAATATGATTCTAAATAATCAGTGTCTGAGACGTAGACTGTTGTGTATACAAACATGTCTGTCCTAGAATAATTATGGTTTTGTGCCATCTACTTGTAAAGACCTTGGCGTATCATCTTTGCCAATCAAACAAAATAAACCATAACAAGCCAAAATATTGATCTTGACTCCGGTATCATCTTGATGAATTGTTGTCTCCCCTAATCAAATAAAATAAACAATGAGGCTGACGTATTGATTTCTGCTTCGATCGTAAGTATATAATAACCTTACATAAGGAAGATATTTTTCTTTCGACGTAAGGATAATAATGCAGGGCTATTTTAGTCCAGGGTTATGAAACTAGAAATACTTTGTAGACAATAAATCCAAAAGGTTTATTGATGCAAGATACATTCTGATCATTATTTACAAGGATATTGTGACGTTTAGAGATGTAGGTTAGTAGCTTAAAAATTCAACTTTTGCTTGAGATAATTATCATTTAATTTGCACAAATACCTTAGGATGAAGGAATGAGTTCATACCACCTCCCTTAGTCAAGATTTGTGGAAGTCTGAAAAACAAAACTGAACGTCTCGAAGATACGGTGATTTTTTTTCAATGTGCTTAGCAAGCCAGACGAGGATTATAATGAATGCACCATGAAATAAGCCAAAAAACCGTCGCTGATACAAGAATATGGATGATTTACCTCTTATTTACCATCGTTACAAATGATGTGATGTTGGTACGATCCGTGGAAAAACGTAGAGGAATATCTATGACCCGACTGAGATAGAATGATAAAAGCAAACAAAACGATAGACGGATAGATAGATAGATAGATAGATGAAAGGATTACTTCGTAGACAATAAAATAGATGTTTTTTTTATATATTTGATAAAGTTAATCTAAAATTGTCACGAGGATTGCAATCTTTACATAGAGATAAGTAGGACAGTTGTTCTAGCTAACCATTGAGAGATGTTTAATTATAATGATATTTAAGATAATATCTTTATGAAAAAAAAATGAAGTGTCATATCCCCAAAAGCTGATCTCATAACCACTATTCAAAGAAAATGGAAGCCTGGTTGATGGTTAATTTATTGTTCATCAGTTGAATTCAGGC
Organism: Thysanoteuthis rhombus; assembly: GCA_963457665.1. Lineage (NCBI taxonomy): Eukaryota > Metazoa > Mollusca > Cephalopoda > Oegopsida > Thysanoteuthidae > Thysanoteuthis > Thysanoteuthis major. The sequence goes on along the minus strand of OY735240.1, from coordinate 3,874,516 downwards.
CAATGTGATTCTATAAAAGCTCTAGAATAACAAACAAGTATTAATTAAGATTTTTTAGTCGAAGATTCCATATCTTTTATCAACATTATATTATTCAATATCTATCTTCATCTGATCTATGGAAACGATGTACTAATAATCTGAATAATTTAATATACTTTATATATGATACTATTTTTGTGAAATAAATTGGGTTGTGTCTATGATTTGTTTACTTGTTATGACGTGAAAAACTGGGTGAAAATCAAAGTCAAGTACTCCCATATTTTTTTGAGAATATGTGTGTGTGTGTGTGTGTGTGTGTGTGTGTGTGTGTGTGTGTGTGTGTGTGTGTGAATCCTGCCAGTCACTTATGGAGCTGAAACAGCACTTAACAAAATGACTGGTCCTCAAACTGAGAACCATGCAAAGTTTACAAGAGAGAATCGTGCTCAACATTACACATGAAGATCAGAGTAGAGCATGAAATATTAGATGAAAAATACAAGTCTGAGATATTATGGAATCCATATGAGAACTTGAATGGCAACTGGCTGGACAAGTTGCAAAAAATAGCAGATAACCGATGGATATCACGACTCACAACATGAATCCCCAAAGATTGAAGTCAAAATCAGGGCCGACGAATCATAATTTTGGATAACAAACCGAATCTTCGGTTTGGTCTATGTCCTATGATGACCTTGATACAAAAATAATACAAAACTTGATTTTGTCTAGATTGAAAGTAACAAGTGAGTCCTTAAAGAAGTGTTTCAAATTTTAGATGTGTTGTCAATTTCAACTTTGCCGCTTTCTTGATTTATTTTCCTCTGCGAATCCTCCCTCAGTCTTAACCTCAATCCTTTTATCAGTTTTCCAAAGGATTGTCTCTCTTTTCGTTTACATCTCTTTCCCAGTATTCTGGAGTCACAAGCGATTTCCTTGATGCTGTCATTTTTGTAAACACGAAGGTAATTTATCATTAGGAGTGCTGGAAAGAAACAGAATTTATGTTTATGGAGATGTACGTGTGTGAAGAAGTAATTTTCAAATTGATTTGTGTTTTTTCTGAAGTTTGCAAGCTGAGGTTCACTGAGACAAATATGTATCCAACCTTGTTAAAAATATAGTGTATAGAGTCAGCAATGCAACAAAAATCGAATCTATTTTGTAAGCAACAACTTTCAAGCAATACAAATTATATTAATATATATATATATATATATATATATATATATATATATATATATATATATATTGATTTGTCTTATGACGTTTAGAAAGAAGGACTCTCACATTAAATTCAGGATAATTGTAATTGCAATGGAGCAAAAATGATGCAAAAGGAAAAACGAAGAGTTTCCTTTTTCCCCCAAAGCTTTTATGCGTATCTGTCTCTGTTTGTATCCACCGGGCTAAGAATGCAGGTCAGAGCATTTTGCCTAAACAGGATACGAAGATTGATTTCTTCCCAGAGGAAACAATGTAGGTTGGAAAAAAAAACAAGTGGAATTGAATAATTTTACCGGGCATGACGGATCCTAACTTAGGTTTTGGCGTGGTTTAGGTTTTTCGGTCAGCCTGATTGAATATGTGTGTTAATCAACTATCCCATTTTATTGCTCTATTTCCTGAACATTGATGTATTGACTCAGACTTTGGCAGAGCTTGACACACTCATATTCACACAAAAATTGACATCCTATTTCTTAATCAATCGGTGGCTCAATTGAACCGTGAATCGCTTCATTCCGTAAGTCAGAGCATTTTAACGGTATTTTTCAGGCATAATTGCACCGTGTTTGCTTTGTTATGATAAAAAAGAAAACATACAAACATGCCAACAAACATAGAAATCGGATCTTTACAATATATTAATACATCTATACATGGATGAAGATGTTGCCCAGGGACACATATAACTCCAGGAGATTTAAAATAGATTCAGCAATAAAGTTGCAACGCCTTTCAAGCTCATGTATTCATTCCATGTAATTCAATTTCATTTGAACTATAGTTTTAACCCAATGTTTATATGTTTGATATGACAGTGTAGATATTTTGCCCTGTCTGGTTCACATTACTCGTTTATTTTTCATTACACCAAACAATGAACCTATAATCATTCCAAAGGAGAAGTCAGTAATAGCAGACATAGAGTTCTGTCTTATAAATGAAACAAAATTTTTTCTCGTTGACGTTTCCTAACTGCATAAACCTATGAACACCAGTGAGAAACTGGGAAAGAATTGTACGCATATGTCTAATTTTCTGTAGATACTCAAGTGCAAGTGAATACCAAAAAAAAGAAAATTAAATTGATTAATACGTCCTGCAAGAAAGAAAAAAATCGTGTGTATAGACAAAAATTCCCCATCAATTTAATCGTGGAGAGTGTTGCATTTACATGACTTGCAATAGAGTTGAATGATTATGAATGGGAAATCCTGAGGCAGTCCGTTGAGAAAGCATTTTATTCAGTACAAGTGTGTATAGAATCAATTTCCTATTTACATTGACCAGTCAAAAAGTTATGACGTTCAGCATATGACAAGGATAGTAACTGCTGTCCGACAACAATGTTATATTCAAAAGTATATAAGCAGGTGAGTCAGCCTTTATCATTTCGTATTCATCTTTTGAATGTTGTAGTTACTGGCAATAGGGAAGATCTGAGTGTTTTCAGGTCAAATAGGCTAGAATATTAGGAAAGAGTATTCCCCAAACGGCAGAGCTTGTATACAGCTCACGCACAGTTGTGGTTAAAATCTAAGATCCATGTTTTGAAGATAGAAAAATCACCAACCGTCAAAAAGGCATTAGGTGGCTATGGCTCATCGTTGCACTAAGTGAGCAAGATATCCCAGTGATATTTGAGTCAACAAATGCGCTACTGTGCTAACGTACTGATAGTTTCAATCAATGTGAAAGAAGGATTACGTCACAACTAACAGTTAGTCGAACCTTGTTTCGTATGGTGCTATTCAGCTGCTGTTTAGTCGGAGTAGCCATACTTACCATAGAACAATCAACTGTTCTATTAAAATCTCATTGAACAATAACTAAGAAGAAACTACAAAGCGTTTAATTCATGACTGTTAAGACCCTGTATATGTCCTAACGACATTTTATTCTCACATCATTTCTTGATTTGAATTATTAAAAAAAAAAAAACCTGATGTATTGTGTATGAAACAGTCACTCTTTTCCTTCTTCGTCTTCAGTAATGATTATTGAATTATCTCTTAATAATTGTTAGGTTTATCATTAGGCTTAAGTTGTAATAAATGCTTTTGACATAGTGTTTCATGCACTATACCTTTCAGACTTATGTAGGTGTCTGTCCCAACGAACGTATTATTCAAATCCCAGATATCATCACCATTTTACTTGAACTGAAATAATGAAAGCAAACATGAATAATTCTATTACTGCTACGTCTCAACTGAAAATATTCAAACATTTACAAACTCGATCCTTTCTTTTTCTGATCATAATTTATTATCCAGACAGTTAGTATTTAGGCCCTCAGAGGGACAAATCTCAGACTATAAAATCTGGAACTTTGTCACTGAGACGATTTTGAGTCATTCTTTTCCCGTTAGGCTTGAACAAAATCCAGTTGGAACGTTAAATTTTTCTCCATGGAACATGATTTAGTTATGATGTTCAATTTGAGAATACCATTGAAGTACATATGAGCAGTTATTTATACTCTTTTCTCACGAAAATAAAACTATGCAACAACTTTGTAACTCACTCTGCACCACATCATGTCAGAGGAGAGTTCGTGGCCTAACTACGCTCGATGAATGATCTATGAAGCTTCTTGGAGAAAACAAACTTCAATCTTGCAATTGAAACATCCAACCGTTGGAATCATGTCATCAGTGAAAAAGATTCTTCCGTGACCTTTACCTGCATACCAGTAGAATAATTGATTTCGGTATATCCTCAATCATGTTAATTAGCATTGGGGTTAGGATTTTGCCAATTCTCTGATGATAAACACGTAGTCTTAGATCACTTTTGATCATCTAGTATTTGGGTGGAATACTTATCTCTCTCAGTATTTTTTTCTGAATTTATAGATTTTGTTTGCAACTGCTTTAAATGACAGACCCTGACTCTCCGAGGATAGCGTGGTTTTTGCACCTATTCGATGGTTTTATGTTCTGTGAATCTTTTTATAGCACGATACACAGACATCCTACTGCTCTAAAGAGGTAAGAGCAGTTGATTGTTCATCAACGGCCCTATGAAGATCTATCAATTGGATTATGTTTCGTTCATCATCCGATTTCATAGTAAAGTAAAAATACAAAATCCGAAATCAGATATGAAAGGGTTTTCGGACTTTTTATTGACTCAATTTCCCTCGTATGAAAAACTTTGAATTAAGAATATTATACGTTTGTAAAAGTACTTATTACAACGCTTTGCATACAAGAGTGCATCAAAGAGTTCGTAGCCAGACACATTTTAATTTCCTGAATTCCCGTCTAATATATCACAGTAATCTGCATGAATCAGATTTACCCCCCGAAAGAATGGCATTGACTAGAAAGAAAATTAGGTTGAAAAAGAATATTTGATAGGTAATATATTTGTTTATGGGTATTTTTTTCCGTTATTTGGCTGTCGATTTACGCATCATTCAGTCAGTCTTTCTTTATAAATCCTCAGTTATTTATTCTCCCTTTCGTTTTTCTCTTGCTTTTCTTTTTGATTCATCTTTATTCTCATTTCAGGAGTATATAAAGACATCAACTCAGAGCCATATCATTTCTAAAGGAGGATACGACTATGGCCATTAAAATATCAGGAGATTATACATGTTTTAGGATGGAAGGTTTTTCTTTTTTCATCTCAGCCCTCAAGGTTTATTCACTACTATTTCTTTTACTACCCAGATTTTATTGCTAGTTTTATTGCTGTTGATAACAATATTCAGTGCCATTATTCTTATCTATATGATTATACATCACTAGATTATCTTCATTTTATTATTGTTGCCTTTCATCACAACATTCTGGGTCATAAATAGATAGTTTCAGTTTGGTTTACCATCTTTTGTTCATTTGAACAGCTGAGATGATTGTAAACATATCTTTTTTGACAACTGTGGCTGTACTGGAGGATCAGTATGAGATATAGATCTTCGACGCCCTAAACAGGGTGGGTCTATTTGCTACATATCTCAAGTGTCGTCAGGGGTCCTAACATCAAATGAAAATTCTACATAAGTTAATAAATCATTGCCACTGACATCACATCTGAGACCATAAATCACATCCAAGACGATATATATATATATATATATATATATATATATATATATATATATATATATATATATATATGTATATGTATATGTATATGTATGTATGTATGTACATAGCCAATATTTTGCGTGTTTGCACGTTTGTATGTGTATGCGTCACCTTATTATTTTGTAAATATGAGACAAATTTGGGATGCAGTGAATACCTAAAGATGTTTGAAGAGTACACCAACTGATATATTATGTAGATTTGGTCTATATAGATTTTAGAAGTAAGTTAGGGAGAGATTGTTCATAATTTCCGGATGCACCAAAATCTGAAAAAAGCTGATGAATGCCCGAAACGCTATCATAAAAGAAAGGACGGGTATGAAATTCGTTCAAAAGGATTCTAATATTATGTTAGTACTAAAAATAAAATGAATTATCTGCATTCCACAAAACGTCATTGAAATTCATTAAAGTATTATGTGGACAAGCAGGATAACAGACAGGCAGTTATTGGTGAATGCGTAACCTCTATCCCATTACTATGTATTAATCTCCGAGAATTTCGACTCCTCTCCATTTATCATCAACCTGTATTTGCAAGTACGTGGCTGAACATATAGATTAAAATATGGTAATAAATTAAGTTTAGTATATTTTTTGTGTTTTGTTTTCTATTTGTTGAACAAGAGCTTGGCTGATGGATCAATCTTATGGGATCGATGATGACAATGCAAATTGGAGGGACAAGTCTCTGATAAGGGCGGTGTCTGACTTACTCTCTCCCCTCTTTTTCTTTAACTAAAACCTCTCCTTCCCTTTTTATCTTCTTCGACTGATCCCATTAAATTGTTATTCAAAGAGATGGGGCTGGTCTGTTCTTGTTTGAGAAATGGGTTAGGAGAAAAGAATTAACATTTGATCAGTAGTGTAGGGAAAGTATACTTGAGTATGAATAGATTGTTTTCTTTTCTTTTCCTCCGTATCAAGTTGAGAAATAGGAGATTTCATTTATTTGGTCGAAAAAAGTGGAGCAGCTAAACTGATATAATAAGAAGAGTATTTATCATTATTTGAAGGTGACTCCAAACAAACATTTACAAATTCGCAGTCGCCATAGAAGCCGGCATATGGCTGATGTATTTCTTTTATGAACCCAGAATTTCGACAAGTGGCTGTTATCATCAGAATAAGAAGAGGGGTGTTTGGTCTGGTCTGGTCCGGTGTTGGATGATATCAGGATGTTTTGGTTGTAACTTCCTAATCTGGCACTCTGTACTCTTCCATATTCCTGCATGTCTTGAATCTCTGGCCATTAGTTCGTGTATCTGCCTTTAGGGTGCATCGATTGCGTTTCAAACAGAAACGCATGACATAAGTTCGCAATTTTCGAAACAACTCATGAAATTGAATCATAGCAGAAACTTATTCAAGTCTTCATTATCTGATTCTGATGGATTGCTCATAGTGCATAAAATTAGAAAGCATTAAAAATCTAAGATGATATTCTTTTATTGAATAAACGAGTTTAGCTCTGCATCCTTCACATGAGTAGGTTGAATTTGTACACAAAACCACGATTTTGAAACGATGTTTGTGTAAGTAAGACAAAATTAATGAAATCCATGTCATCTTGCGGAAACACAAGACAAAATTAATGAAATCCATGTCATCTTGCGGAAACACAAGACAAAATTAATGAAATCCATGACATCTTGCGGAAACACAAGAGAAAATTAATGAAATCCATGTCATCTTGCGGAAACACAAGACAAAATTAATGAAATCCATGTCATCTTGCGGAAACACAAGACAAAATTAATGAAATCCATGTCATCTTGCGGAAACACAAGACAAAATTAATGAAATCCATGACATCTTGCGGAAACACAAGAGAAAATTAATGAAATCCATGTCATCTTGCGGAAACACAAGACAAAATTAATGAAATCCATGTCATCTTGCGGAAACACAAGACAAAATTAATGAAATCCATGTCATCTTGCGGAAACATTTATTGTATGTAGCTTTTTTAATCACGTCAAGTGACAAAAACTGTTCCAAATATCACTGCCTATAATTTTCTTTGGCAGTTACTTTAAATATGATATAAAGTAAAGCATGCTCAAATTGTAGAAGTGAATCACACCGAATTTTCCTTGTAAACTTAAAAATGAAGATTTTAGTTTTTGTAAACATAAACATGGTGTTGGAAATGAAAAAGAAATTTCGAAAAGTTACGCAAAGATGATTTATATTAAACATAACTCGTATATAGCACATCCATGTACGTAGTGCAAATGAAAATTGTGTCCATTTTGTAATCAAGAGACTACAGTGGTTCAAACTATATATTTTCAAGCACATTTAAAGTAATAACGGATAACACCGTGTGCAGATGTATCAGTGGAGAAAATGCAATCATATGAAATCTTGAAATATAATTTTAAAAAAACTTGAAAAATACGGAACAAGAATATTTTAATACGAAATATATGGCGAAACATTGATGCGTTGTCAACAGTGAAGAATGTTTTTCTATAAAGTTTGGTAACGTGTGGCTACAAGCTACTATGGATGACTTTCTGTGCCAATGCATTGACATTTATCATTCATTTCAAGTTGGAATATTCTTATTCAGTTCTTTACAATGGGGTAATACACATTTTCTTATCGTTTAGATATAATGTAAGTTGTGTGAAATATATCGAAAATTTCATTCTATGTATTACTAAAAAATTGTTTAAAATCGATAAATTGCTAGAAATATTCCATAATTGTATGAGAGATATGATGTTAGTTTCCTGCATTTAAGTACGATCGAGCAACGGTCAGCCCGATGTTAGCCGGTTTAAGAAGGTAAAAAAAAAGATTAGTTTAGTAGTATGAGATAATCCTAGATGTCCATATTTTTCCCGCTTGATACAAGATATTATCAGCAACAGTATTAGCAGCAACAACATTAGTATTGGAGACGATTTATTTGTAAACACACAAAAACACAGTCATATGTTTTAGTATAAGCAGACATACAGATACAAGTGTTTATTCTGACCTTTCTTCCATGTTTAGCTTAGACCAATCTAAAAAGTCACCAAACAAAATAAAAATTGGTCAAGGATGATCCCAAATCTAATATTGAGAGAAAACAGACATTGAACTATATCCACAGTCACTTGGTCTTCTAAGTACTTATCTGATTTATTATTGTATTTATGGTGTGTTATATTCTATTTAGGAAACCAGAAGTGGGGCAGCTGAACTGGTCTCAAGGGAATGGTATTGATCACACAAAGAGAGAGGTGTGGTTTGGTTTGGGGAGAAAAATAGAGTCCCGTGCTATCAGCTTCGGACATTTTTCTGGTTTGATCTGAGGAAAAACGTCTAAATTCGATCCCTTCTTTTTCTACAGTATTGCTGAGCTTGAAGACATCTATTCCGTTTTTTTTTCTTTCTCAACCTTCTACTCTCGACTTTTAGCTTTTTTTACATTAAAGTCTGCTTTTTTCTGTTCTTCTTTCATCCCTCGTTTCCGATATTCGATTTCTTCTTCTTCTTCTTCTTCTTCTTCTTCTTCTTCTTCTTCTCCTTCTTCTTCTTCTTCTTCTTCTTCTTCTTCTTCTTCTTCTTCTTCTTCTTCTTCTTCTTCTTTCCGGTCAAATTATCAGTCAATTAAAGCATACATTTACACGTACAGACGAAACACGAGATAGGATAAAGCCAGAAGAGCTGGATTATTATTGAAAATCTACAAAAAAAATTAAAAAACAAAACTTTTATCAAGAATAACATTGACCTATAAGATGAATTTTGATCCGAGCATTGATAATTCCCTTCTTCTTACCACAAAAATAAAATATCGTTAAATTTCCTTCACTCATTTCCACATGGTTTTCGCGGTAGTAATTCTTGTTTTCATTTTTTTTGACTCAAGACCACCAATCATTATCATCACCGTCTTTTCAGACTTTGAAGTCTACCAATACATTTATTCCCTCATGAACAACAAGCGAGAGAATGAAAAAAAAAGATGTTCATGTAAAGAAAGCGAAATAAATAAAATATATTACGCGTCATTGACCGGACACCAGTGAGATTTCCAACTCACTCATCCATCAAAGAATTCTACTGAAGAATAAATCCACCGTCTCACTCAAAACATACGGAAGAATGGCACTGGGAAGGAATAACATGGTCAAGATGATAGATAGAAATCATGAAAAATAATCTTATAGTCTTCAAGGAGCGTCCAAACAATTAGTAAGAAGTAAAAGTCAGTAAACCTTAAAAAAGATATATATATACACACACACACACACACACACACACACATATATATATATATATATATATATATATATATATATATATCTTTATTAAAGTCAACCGATTTATATATATATATATATCAAAGTCAACTGATTTATATATATATATATATATATATATATATATATATGTGTGTGTGAGTGTGTGTGTGTATGTGTGTCTGTGTGAGTATGTGTGTGTGCGTGTCCTTAGAATTCTTATTTTTCGATGTATCAGTAGCTCTATTCACTGTGTTCAATATTGTGTACTAGAATTGAACACCTACAATCGATGAAATCTGTTTTCGTCGGTTTTCTGTTTTTTTTTCACGAATTGGAAAATATACGTATCAAGTACTATATATATATATATATATATATATATATATATATATATATATATATGTATATATGTATATATATATATGTATATATATATATATATTTATATATATACATATATATATATATATATATATATATATATATATATATATATATATATATATATATATATCAACAAACATGAGACATAATTATTGAACGAAAAAAATGATACAGCGTTAAAATGCCGGCATTGCACAACATTTTTTTAACGATTTTAATCTGATAGCCCAGGCATAAATACACAATTAGTAATAAAGACGTTTCATTTACAAAATCATTTCAAAGACCCACGTAATAAATACCATTTAATTCCCCCCCCCCAGCTAAGGTAATTAAGAATCATACAATCCACCATGGCTATAAAGGATCATAGGGACATGAATCAAATGATTTGTATGCAAAAAAAAAAAAAAATAAAAAAAATCACACAACACACAACACCACAACTCACCGTGTAGGGCAGAGACAAAACATCCGGTTCTGCTTTTGAAGTGAAGGATCCTACTTCATGGTACTGGAAGGGCTATTGGATAATCTACAGTGTCACTGAAAAGTTGTAATACAACAAAATAACTTTCTGTGGATGACACAAATATCAATCATTATATGTATATTTAATATATATATATATATATATATATATATATATATATATATATATATATATATATATATATATATATATATATATGATTATTAGGGGCAGTATATAAAGTCATATCCCATAGTTATTGTATTGGATCATGTATATAATCATTTCTACCCCACCATATATATATATATATATATATATATATATATATATATATATATATATATATATATATATAATACGTTGCTATATCATCATTGATCACTCTTGCTATTTGTTTATATTCCTTTCATTAATATGTCTACTACTACTAATATAATTTATCTTTCAGGCATCAGTCTTGCAAGGGAAGGGCAATGAACGAAGGATAGAATGACTGCTCTAGTCAAGGTTCAGTTTCCACAATTAATTATGAAGACTAAAGTACAATAATGTTGAAATAATTGATTTCATGACTGTTTGTTGACGTTTGCGGCTTAGCAATGCTTTTTAATATTTTTTTGTTGTCTGAAATCTTTGATTATTCATTGAGGACCTCATCATACTTTCAATTTTTTCTTTTATTAATCGTGGCTGCATCGTTTGAATATACCACATTTTTCTTTTAACTCAGGCCCTGCTTTGAGTTTAGTATTTTTGGTTGCCACGGATAAGGTATATCATCTTGTCATTCTCGTACCACATCCAAAATGACTCGTCTATGCAAGATCCATACTCAGTAAATCAAGTCGTCAGTCCAGTGCAAAAGGTAATATACCTCGACCTAGCGAACAGTCAGGGCAATAACGGGAAAATTTTTCTAAGCAAGTTATAAAATACCACTAATCAGCATGGTGTTAAGAGCAGCAAGATGAGTTTAGAATAAGATCATACTTTCAGTGGAATTGAAAAGCATTGGCTTTAAGCGACTTTCCGAGTAAAAATGAGCCATACCTCTTACTAGAATTCTGGCCACATTTAGGTTTAATGTGGTTGTTTGAAAAGTACTGTACTTTTTCTGTCCGGGACATCAGTAAAGTCGGAAACAATGATAGGTTTAAAGCAGTCAACCAAGTACTGATCAGGCCCGACGCTGCTTTTCCCTTACAACCGAACGTGGTATCTTAGGGGTTTTTTTTTTCAGTGCGATCTAACCATAGGTTTCAGTACCGGCGATGAATTAGGCGTATGTTTGATATTAACGCCAGCAGAAGTAGCTAAAGTCGATATATTGTAGTGATTGAGTGGTATTTGCTTCCATCAGCGAATAGCAATGGAGAACTTACTTTGATACTGATGTTTGTTGGCGGGTATGAAAGATAGCAGGGAGTAAGCTCTTATACTTCCCTCTTTATACTGTGTATGTCTACTTGACCTTTATTGTCCATTTTGTAGACTACCAAAATCTTCCCTCATGTTACTAATGAAAGCAAAATAATGAAACATAGGTAAAAACAAGCGGGGTTATTCTGTAGATACTTGTGAAATATGAAAAACAGGTTAATGCAGTTCCCCATAGAATCCTCTGATATTTTTTATTACTTCCATTTTGTTTTTCATTTATTTGTTATCCAGGAACTTTGGTAACAACCACAGATGTACAAAGCTTAAACTGAGGCTGATGAAATTGATAAATTAAAACTACACTCTCTGTGGAAGCAATGGTATTTGTTCCCATCTGCAAGGAATAGAAAAGCTAGTGATTCTGCAACCATTATGTTGTTAGCGCCGATTAAGACCGACGTTCTACGAGCAGGGAAGGAGGTTTGATACACTGATATTAGTACTGTATGTAACGACAGAAGGCGTGTCCTGCGGTGATGGAGAAGTAGCTGCACTTGTAAGGGCAAACCTAAGCAAAGTGAATATTCTTATGTACAAAATGCATTTACAGCCGTGTGCAGTCGCCAACGAAGGAAACAAGACGTTGGGTATCGAAAAGAATAGTGTAGATATCATTATCCTCTTCCTTGCCATTAACTAACACAAGCATGCACACACACACACACACACACACACACACACACCCACACACACACACACACACACACATATATATATATATATATATATATATATATATATATATATATATATATATATATAATTGTCTGTCCGTGGATGACCCAATGGTATATATATTTGTGTCATCCACAGGCAGCTGTTTCGATGTATTACATCTCTTCAGAGTGACTACAGACTCCATCAAATTGCAACCCCCACATCGTACCCGGAGGCCGATATCCTACCTCTGGACTATGGAACTGGGTGATATACAAGGCTGAATTCAAGCGATATATTCATTTACGCAGAAACTCTTCATCCACCAGAGTGCTCCATTCCCATGGAGGAGTATTGCATAACCTTTAAATGGATGAGTTTTCTCACTTAAAGAGTGCTCAACCCTGAATAGAGAAGCATTGTATGTATGTATGTATATATATTGATGCTTATTTAATTGAAAAAATCATACACAATGGTGTGTTCGTAAATGTTAACATTCTATATTTAAGTGCAAAGGATCATTTGCTGAGATTTAGTGAACCTAGATATTGTTCAATAATGTGTGATCAATTAGTGTTTTCGGTCATACTTCTGGCTAATATGAAAACTGGATGGAAACTACGGTAGGTAAACGCTTTTTGAATTTCAATGCCGTTAGAATCAGCGTCTACTATTGGTGTGATCACATGGTGGGTGGAAAGTAACGTCATCCTTCGTTGAACATTTGTTTATTGGTCGTTGAATATATTTCAAAAATGAGTTTTTTTACCCGAAAAAGTTTACATTTTTGAGTCTTTTGATTATATAATCAGTGTTTAATGAATCCGTAGCCATTCTTTAGCAGTTACTTTTGTATTGTACACATGTATCAGTAACAAGTATTAGGCATATGTTTGTTGGAATATCACTGCTTCATCATATATATTTTTTATTATGATTTGTTATGGCACTATGACTGGGGCTCGAGATATTTGATATTTTTGGCTTTCTGAAGTTATTTCCAGGGCCACTACTAGTTAGAAAAGACAGAATAACGGAAGTTAAATAGATACTTTTGATTTGATTACCTTGCAAGATTTCAATAATTGAATTAATCACTTCATGTAAATTATTTTCTGTATATATGTCCCTTTTCCTTCTTGTTTTTATTGCTTTCTAACAACAGTGTTGTGCCAGTTAATCTCTTCACATATCCTAAAATCAAAATGTCTTAATCTATCCCCAATTTCTCTCGAATCCTTCCAATTCCCCCTCCTATACCCTCCCCTTCTCTTTTTTCTCATCAGATTCTTATCTCCCATTTACTCTCTTTCTGTTCACCAATCTCACCCACTCTCTCTGTAATTCTCTCTTATTCACTTATTCTTTTTTTTTTTATCCTTCGTTTGTTTTTTTCTTTCCCTCTCTCTCTCTTTCCCTTTTTTCAGATTTCTCGTGTTATTTCTTTCTTTTTTCTCCCTCTTCTCTCCTACAACCCAAACCTCGATTAAAATACTGACATTACCATACATGACGCATCTTTTAGACACAGCAAACACTATCCTTAATAGTTAGTAATATTGTCTGAAGGTGTAATCGTCATAAACCTTGTCTATCGGAACAGACATAACTCCTCAAAAGACAGAACAGACATGTTTGACTACTATGCGTTTGGGGTGGGTGGCCATTATCCAGCAATGAATTTTTTAATAATAATAATGATGATGATGATGATGATGATGATGATGATGATGATGATATACATATTAAATGCACCATGGATATACAGAATATTGCAAAGGTATAGAATAAAAAAAATCTCTATTTATGCCGTGTGTCTAGACGTAATAGTACTTCTTGGGTCTCTCAGATGTCTTCCTGGAAGAGAAAGAACCTTTACTCACAGGTGGAAAGTATCACCTGAAGAAGAACCACGTCAGATGAATCATATATTTGTTTTCATACAACTTTGTTTGATATTGGCTTAAGCAGATTGGTAACATATTCGAAGCAGGTATTCAAATATCAAAACAATTGACTCCAACTGGTGATATTATAAGTTTGCGATGTACACTTCGCAAGAGTTTTCCCGAAAATAAGATAAAATCAACAGTCAGTTGTCTGAGACTGATACTGAATATTGATCTTGGATACTCATTGAATAGTATATATAACTATCATCCATGGAACTATCATTTTTCAGATTTAACGGTTATTATGCAATTTTTTTTACCTTTCCTCCCAATTATCTTTGATCATAAATCAACAGTTTCAAACGAAGATATTATATCTATTTCACCCCCACCCCGATACCCAGCATTTTATCAGATTCAAGGGTGATTTAAAATCATATCAACGAAATAAGGAATATCTATCAACAATCAGTCAAAAATAAAAGTTGAAAGAACTCTGCATAATTTTTTTCTCAAAGAAAAGAAATCAAGTTTTGGAAACATAATCTATCAAAGTCGAAACAAACCTCTCTATCCAACAAAAAGTGAACGTTCTGGATAAAAACAAGATGTTTATTAATAACAGCCTCTTACGTAACTTCTGGTAGAACTGAACTTGTAGGACTACTTGATTCACTTATATGAGAGAAAGATTGACTTTGATTCGAACTCAAATGCGCTAGTGTTTGTCCAGTTAGCCTTCTGTTTATATATCTAAATACTATAAGTTAACAATTTAGGATCAACTTTGCCCAGTATACCTTTTATTTTCCTACCTACATACATTTAGTTAACAATAGTTTTAACATTGATTTAGCAGTTGTTTGTTTCATGCAGCATATCAGATTTTTATCTCCCTGAACTCTGCAAACATCGATATCTACCTCGCTAAGTGAATATACCAAGTGCTAAGAGCCGGTGGAACCCTCAGGCAACACTGATTGGCATCAGCTGTGACCAGTTGATCAGATTTACTTCCACATGTCATGGCCCAGTGTAGCAGGGCATGGCCCAACGTGGCAGGGCATGGCCTAACACTTCTTACGGTTTTCACAATCAAAATTGAACCAGAAATTCCTACTAGATTTACAATCCTGAGAGTCCCAATCACATCACTTGCAAACAGAGACCGGGGCACTTGACTTGCCCGAGGTTTCTACCTAAACTCTACACCTCCAAAAAAAAACAAACAAAAAACACAAAACAGAAAAATGCACAAATAGTCACTTCAAGGCTCATAAAAAAAGTGATGTCATGTGAGGTGAAGAAAAGCATAAAACAAACAAAAGATGAAAAAATTCCTAGACCAGAACATCGCCATCAACCTATTCAAATCTTTTAATGTCATCACTAGTACAATAGCCATTCTATTCGACTCATGCCTTAAACAAGGAGGAGTTCAAGGGGATTCGGACACTGCAATCAGAATGATATAATATGAACACGATAGTTGTCTCATGCATCTAAATTCCAAACAGATAAGAAAATTTCTGAAGTAATATAATAAATCTAAATTGGAAACATGATAAGAAAACTCCTATGGAAGATTCATCAATTTGAGGATGACGTGGGGAAATTCATGAAAAACACGTTTGCTGATTTGATTGCCTTCTCATTCTAAACAGTTAATGAGAATGAGTACAAAGATTGATGCAATAGTGCTTCGATTACTGATTGGATTAGTCTCTTGAGGTGCAGTACTAAAAGAAAAAAAAGACAAAACAAAAACAACACCATATGAGCTGATTATATATATATATATATATATATATATATATATATATATATATATATATATATATATATATATATATATTTATCATCCTTCAGCAATCTTTCGATGGTATCGAACAATCTCAATCCATATCGTCTTTATACTTGCTTTTTTCCCTACTAGTTTGCATTTAATTAGATTAAAGGATGATAACTGAAGTCAACTTCATGAAGAACCCTTAGACTAATTGAATCTCTCTTCCTT
Organism: Thysanoteuthis rhombus; assembly: GCA_963457665.1. Lineage (NCBI taxonomy): Eukaryota > Metazoa > Mollusca > Cephalopoda > Oegopsida > Thysanoteuthidae > Thysanoteuthis > Thysanoteuthis major. The sequence continues at coordinate 3,858,084 of OY735240.1, read as the reverse complement.
TACAACTGTCACTTCGACTTCTTTAAGCTGCAGTGAAACTGTTCCCCATTTGCAATGATTCTAGAATTGTTCTCACTTTGGAAGTAATTAATGATAAATTGAGATGGCAGCCATTTTGATTCTTCAAAGCACTATCTATCTATCTATCTATCTATCTATCTATCTATCTATCTATCTATCTATCTATCTATCTATCTATCTGTGCATCTGTCTGCCCGTCTCTTTTTATATTTGTCTCAGTACGTCTCTATCCAATCACATTTATCTCAGCAATTCTCAACATGTTAATCTAATTATCTGTCAATCTCAGCCTGTTCATTTCTATCTATCTATCTATCTATCTATCTATCTATATATATATGTGTGTTTTTGCTGTTCGTCCAGTTGAAGCAGGAAGGAAAGAAGTTTCACTCAGTAACGGATTTAAATTCAAACATATATGCATTATCAACCAAGCACAAACACACACACACACGCACACACACACAATACACACTCAAAACTCATAAACAACTTCTCTTCCTAGTCAGAAGCATACACATGTTCAAACATTAACTCACATAATTTATCTCGTACACCCACATGCACAAGCACATATACACAATCACGTAAGCAAATGTAGACAGCCAAAACATTTTATGATTACCAATACATAAGATCATTCCATTCCTCAGTGTCGTCGGAATACCACTTTCAACTGTTTCAGCATTTTGAAAGTACAATATATTTTCCCATAACGACCAGGTGTCTCTGTAGCGACCATGTAAATTGATTAGTGGCAGCAGGAACTGACAGAGTGGCATCAATTTCCCACTCTTGGTGGTAATCAACAGATACAGATTTTTAAATTATATTCCACTGACTTTTCTGAATTCAATATTATTTCTCTTTAAGAAACATAAAAACACACACAGACATACTCATGCACACTCACACACATACACGGACTGGATCAAAATCTTTCGGTCGTCCTTCGTTGACCGTTTTTTTTTTCTTTGTTTTTGTTTATACGTTATTTCTGAATATTCAACGTGTTTGCTTGTGGATCTTTTAGTCAATAGCATTCTACATTCATTAATGATAGGAACACAAATGGCGCTTCACCTCTATTAATGGCAAACTAATCAAAGGCAAAGTATTTGTATTAAAAACTTGTTCTATGTAAGAGTGTTTTCATGCCCGTTTTAAGGAACTATAATTAAGAAAAACAGAACAAAAACAAAACAAAAACAACCCACCATTTCAAACAATTGATTAGAAACGGACTGAGGAGTGAATTGTCATTCGCCCGGGTTGGTTTCCAGAGAATTCACTTCAGATGGGAAAAATAGCCATGTAACTATCTCACAAAAACAATCCCGGTCATGTATTTACTGTGATGAAATACCTGGAGAGAATTAACCATGGTTTAAGCCTCCCTCTTGTGAAAAGCGTGGGGAATAATCGTTTACCATTGATGCAATCCTTTCCTTGTTTCGCTCTTGGAAATGATGCATTGACATTAACTTGGGAAAATTTAGTATTTCCTATAACGAAGTAAGTGTTTGAACCGAGATGAAGTCGAAAATTTCAAATGCTGATCTTGAAGGCAGAGAGTCACCCAACCCAAAATTAGAAGAGCAGAGTAACTTTTTTCGCATGGCAATTGACTGGCCATGTTGCAAGAATCCCGGACAACCGATGGATATCACAACTCACGACATGGATCCCCCAAGATCACATGCGCAAAGGAGGCTGACAGAATATTAGGTGGAGAGATGAGCTAGACAAGTTCAGGAAGTGCGGGCTCCGAAACGCCCATGAGAGAAAAGTGTGACAAATCCTGGGGAAGGTCTATGTCCAATGACAGACGATACAAGACTGATGATGATGATGATGATGATGATGATGATGATGATGATGATGATGATGATGATGATGATGATGATGATGATGATGATGATGATAAAAGTAAGCATTTCCAAAACACACACTTAAATATATATGTATGTGTGTGTCGCCCTGTAGATGAATGTGAAACATTTAACATTCAGTCTCCAAACCTATGTATCATAATAAATAGTGGCTCGAAAAGTATACATCATTATTGTTCAGTGAATATTCTCCCACCCCCCATTTTTCGTCTCTATTTCTCTCATATCCTATAACTATTTTCCTTCCACTTCAATGAATCAATTGTCTCTTTTTTTGACGATTGTTTGTTTTTTCCAAACATGTCTGAGATACGGCTAGATTTCAGAGAGGTTTTTGCAAGTGTTTTTGTATCGTAGCCTGGGACTCCTAACAGATCAGGTTTCATTTGTGAATATTCTACTTGTAAATGGTTACAAGAGAATTCCCTCTTGTCCCCCATATCCCTCACTAACTCTTTCCTTCTTTTCCACTCTTACTCCCATATTTAGAGATATATCCATTGTTCTGTCTTAGATAAAAAAGACTGAGTCATGAAATGAATGAAAGTGTTTATCTTGCTAGAGACATAATGTTTCAGAAGATGAACAAACATTATTGCATCTCTCTCAACTTTACCTGCTCGTCTCAAATACTCCAGGATCAAACTCCTGTAAAAAGCAATTGCTTGCTCCGGTAAAAAGGTCAGGGAGGTCAGCTGTCATGTTTCTCACTTGTACAGTTGTATATTTTGAAATTAAATGTTCTCCACTGCATTCATAACCGGAATGATACTTTTATATCCTTTCACAAAAGCCTGAAATTCGGTACCCACTGCGAGCATTTCTGTCAAAATATCCTAAATAAGAACCCTGGACAACATCCTTTGGAGAATCAAGTTGAAAACACATTTCTGCAAATCAAACACCAATAGCGATATTCTAGATATACTGATAAACTTTAATAAATATTTCACCTTCAAGAATATACACATCCCAATCCAAACATTTAAACTGCACGTGAGGAGACATTTACCAAATAGAAATGCCGAAAAATATTTTAGAACCTTGACTAAATTCAATTTATGATTTATGGAAATATTCCCCCTCTCCTTGATGATAATGTCTTATCCCTATTCAAATAGCCTCCTTGGGACCTCACACTTTTATCCAACTTTTCATTTCACTTTTATTTTATTTTATTTTATTCCACTTTCCAGAAACGTCTACTTAACCCGTTTCCAAAATCGCGACCTGGTGTCTTGTTTTGTTTTCCTTAATCCTTTCCACTGACTGAAATCTCTTTGAAGAGAGTCAGAGGTTCCTAGTTGAAAAATCTTAACTATAGAGGACCAAAAGACGTTTCTCTCCTGCCTTTACACACAAGCCGAAATCGGGAAACCTCATTCCTTTTGATACCTCTATTTTCTTCTCATTATTCAACATCCAAAAGTGTGCATAAACTCTCGGCCACAACTACGTCTTTTTGGTGAATTTTATGAACATAGATATTGATGGAAGATAACAGATCGTGGAAACCAAGGTTGATATTACAATGGTGATGATGATAAATGAAGACTCACCTTTAGTTTTATTGGACAATCATTTGGACCTGGTTCTACAAGATGTGAAAGGGATCAAAAAATAATTGAAGAGAAGCGTTGGAGAGGGAATCTCAAAACAACATGCTGCTATATTTGTTAGTTACATTACAGTTTCTATCGCTTGACTAACGAGATTTGTCATTTTCCATTATGTTAGTGAAAAGAAAGATGAATGGAGACTTTATATTGGGAATTAGGTTAAAAATACTTGATTCAAAACTGCTATTTATTCCAACTGAAGTTGGGCTCTGAAGAGTGTCTCAAATTACGTTGAATGACTTGGGGTTCTATTTTACTCAATGCGTACTCTACACAAAGCAATAGTGATGCTTTGAATCGAGTAGGAATAAAGTTTCTATATTTACTGGATGCAGAAATAAATGACATCAAGCAAGTTTTGTCTAATAACATTAGTGTTTTTGTACCGTGGGATGTGCATCAATAGTAAAAATGTGCCGTAAATACAGTTGTATTCTTTTATTTTGACCAACTGCCCGATCAAGCCTTCCACGTGAAGTAAACATACATGCATACATAATAAGGGACAAATTGCTAACAAACATGGCCACTCTTTCCACTATATTAGAATTTTTTTCCAAAACTGAACCATATTTCTCTTGTCGGCTTTGAGTACGCTCTTCAAGACCTGATGCCTATTAGCACGTTTTAGGAGGGGGGTTACAATATGCCTGTACGGTCATTACTTAGCCAATCTTTAAACTTCTCAACTTAACTTTAGTTCTGGGCGGTTATCCCCCCCCCCCAACAAAATAAATCATTTGTTTTGAGAAATCATTCAGGCATGATAAGTGACCAACCGAAATCATTCTACTTTTTTATGGAGCATGTCTCTGAGGACATAACGATAATCAAACTCTTCCACAGTACTCCAAATAAGCATCTCAGATTGTTATTGTGAAGATGTTTCATAACGTACATGCATATACATACATAGCACATAGCCAGACTGACATAGATAGATAGATAGATAGATAGATACATAGATAGATAATGAACATGTCAAGATATATATATATATATATATATATATATATATATATATATATATATATATATATATATACATACATATATATATATATATATATATACATATATATATATATATATATATATATAGAGAGAGAGAGAGAGAGAGAGAGAGAGAGAGAGAGGGAGAGACAGACAGACAGAGAGATAGATAGATAGATAGATGTAGATATAGATCTAGATTTAAATGTAGATAGATAGATAGATAGTTGGATTGATGGATTGATGGATAGATAGATATAGAACCCGTTGAGTTGTAGGAGAATTAATGTAGATTGAAATGCCTGATCCTAACTAAAGAAATTAGTGCCTATGTGCAAAAATGAGATCGATCGAAAATCTTTTATCGTCAAATTCTTATCCATGGAGAGATTGGGTCAATATAAACACGTAAGTACTTTCATGTATTCATTGATTAACGATGTTTAAAAAAGAAAACTGGGTCAAGAGAGAATCAGCCGAAAGGGTATTTCCCGTCTTGATAGATTTTCTTCTCTGCTGAGCAATTCGCTTGAATCAACACAGCAGGGAAAATCGATTTTAAAATGCCGGCAAATGTTTGGTTGGAAGAGTCTGATTGTTTTGATAATGTCTTAATTACTGCCCCGAACGATGTGAGACGCAAACATCTTCCAGGATTTATGATAAAGATTGATATGCCTTGAACCATCATTTCGAGATAACTATTTAATTGATAAAAGATGGAAGGAAGGGGAAAACAGAAAGAAATAAAGAGAAACAGAAACAAAGAAATGAAAAGAGTATTGAAAAGAGGAAAAAGGAATCGGAAAAGAAACAAAAAGAAAAATAAAGCGAGAAAAATTGGAAGAAGATGGAAAGAGAGTTAGACCGAAAGAAAAGGTGGGCAGGAAAGAGAAAGGTGGAAAAAAGAGAGAGAAAAGGAATAAAATTACAGCGAAGAAAAGTTGAAAAAAATATTTGGAAAGATATGAAGAACAAGAAAGAGAGAAAAGAGGAGAAAAAAGTGAGGGAATGAAAAAAGAATTGAAAGGAAGGTAGAACGAAAGATAACGTATGGTCAAATTAATAGATAGATACGAGAAACCAGATGCAAGGAGGAGGCAGAGCTGCATTATCGGTGAACTGAGTTACCTTGTGTTTGGGATGCTTTACTTCAATAACCTGCATCAGAAAATATAGGCAGTGAATTCAGAGCTGCACAATACATAAGCTCACTGAATGACATCTTGACGTTTGCTAAGAGATATATTCCGATGTACATATCCATAAGTAACATAGTTTGAATCCTAACTATTCCAAAAACGACTTTTGCAGAAGACATATCAACAGAAAAAAAAAATACTGCTACACAGTTTTTGATCGAAAACAGTAGCCTAGGGTTTCTTACGGACGAATAATTTTGGTATGGCGTGACCGACTCCAAATCATCCATTAACTTGTTTTTCTCAATGAATATGAATTGATTCTACGTTATCATTGTTTGTCCGGGAAATAGATATATTCTTGTAGAAAACGTTGGGGGAAATCGATTGTATATCTTTATTAAAGTATCAAATCATAATCGCATTTACACATCCCATAGTTTACCTGTTGAAATTAAATCAATGTTTAATTTTTCTCGTAGTCGAAATTCTGAACTATATTCATTATTCTTGTAATTTGACGTCCCGAGTCAAAACCATATCTTATCATCTCGGAATTTAACGTCCTCAGAAATAGAATTTGTATATATTCCATCTCTCAGGTTAACCTCCTGTATCAGAACTATATAAGAGTATCTCGTGAAAAATGGCTTGGAATAAAGCCCTTAGATTAACCACTTGCTCCAAAAATCGATGGAATTTGCTGTTCGAAAACGGAATTTTTCAAGAGAAATGATTAGAATGATTATTAGAAATGAGAGTGCAATTTACTCTCTTGGGGGAGGGGGGATTTATTCTGGTTTTATGAATTCGTTTTTCGGGCAGTAACTCCGCCCCCAACCAGTCTGATAGTTTTTAGTATGGTAAATAAATTGTTTATTTCGTTTTATCGCAGTATTTCCCTTCACATGTATTGGGCAAAGTTGTAAGATTTTGCAATTGGGATGGTCAGTTATTTCTAATACTGTAATCAAAAATGAAATAAATTGAACCATTTCATGATAAGATATTATGTTTCTTCAAACGATATTAAGTTTCTTCCGAAATCAGACTCTTTATCTGGAGCAAACTTTTTACAACTATTTTGAAAAATCCCTGTGTTTGTCCCTCTCAAATTGAAAAATAACATTAATATTAATACATTCATGGTAAGTAATGCGATCTGTTTAATTCTAATTTATTCATTTGAAATATCTTTCTTGATTTTTCAAGTCTCATATTATGCTTTGCTACGGGTTTAGAAAATAAAATAAAAAAAAACAGCTGACAAAAATTGTGAATACCCACAAAATATATAATTTTGGAGGGGGATGGATTTTGAAATAAAAAATAATAGCTCAAAATCCTTCAATGATTGACATTTGCACGCACAGAAATTTCCATGGCTTATGATTTATATTTTCATAGAATGAAATATAGAATATAGACATTAACGTTGTGGAGGCATTCATCTAGTTATACAAATTAGGAATCAGTGAACGTTATTACAAATGATAATATTTTATATAACCTTGTAGTGTGACATTTTGAATCAGTTCTATCAGCAAATGTAGTAGTTTTACGTCTCAAGTCCGATGTATATGTTCATATTTTGTAGTTGAAAATTTCAAATCAAATTATATTCGCATTTCTAAATCATCACACAAGATTGACGTTATAAATCGATCCTAATTTGAAAATCATGTAGTTTAACGTTCTAAATCAGATTTTCATAACTAAATCTATATCATAAATATTCCACTTATCGTGTTTTAACTTCCCTAATCAAAATTATATCTGCATATATCGTGGTTTTACTCTCCAAATCGAAATCATTTTTGCACCTGCGTAGGTTAACGCTCAAAAGCAAACAAATTTGCCAATTCATTAGAAGTTTCATTATTGATATGTATCACTAAATGGATTTGCCCTTTCAAGAGGAATCAATTGGTCTCTATTCTAGGCATATGGTAGAGCAAATAGAAATACGAATACTCGATAGATAGGTGTTGTTAGTCACTCAGTACTGTTTGTTACGGAAGCAACATGTTCTTGCAGAATTCCCTGTTCGGCATGACCAATAAAAAAAAGTTTTTCCTCTTGTATTTTGCATAACAACTTTAGATGGATAAAACATTCGGGTATTTTTCCAGTCTTAAAATATGGGAATCATTAAAAAACAAAAAAAAAAAAACGTTGCAAATTGAGCCCCAAACAAAACACTATTTCAAATGAATTTTTATTAATGTTTCTCTAGGTATAATGAGGAGTTGATATTTAAATTATTGTCCCTTTAGTTCCATGGTGAGGCATATAACTATGAAAATTTAGAAGGAGGTGCAAATCAACCCCCTTCCCTTTGAGGTTCATTTTTGAATATTTGGAATATTTCTTATCACTGAATTTTTTTTTGTAATTAAAACAAAATAATGATATTAATATGCTCCACTGACCAGAATGAGGGCCTGGCTCCCCTTGACCCTCTAGGGTTATTGCTTAGACAAATTTAAGGGTATAGTGAATAATTTCGATGTATCAATACGGTTGAAATATATTTTCAAAATAACATGTTTACATCTGAGTATGAAAAAGAATTTAGTTTAATTGCACTAGTCAATGCAATTATTGTAATTTGGATCATAATCATAAATATTTTCATTCGTATTCTTTTAATTATTGTGTTTTCACGTGGACACGGCTGGTAGATATTGCATTGGAATAAAAGACAGCAGGCTCCCAAACTCTCCAGGGAATTTTCTTAGTATTCTGGCTGACAGTCTTGGTTTTTGTTAGGGATCCCAATTCTTTTCATATTTTTCTTCAGTTTTTGAGGATGGTTCCAAGAGTTTTGACCACAATTGGCACTATTATCATCCATATATTCCACAACTTCTGCTCCTGGATACTTATCTAACATTCTACACCCTTTCAGCTTCATCTTGTGATCTGATGGGACTTCAAAATCTATTATTTGACTATTTCTCTGTTTTCATTGTATACTACCACTAGATCTGGTACTCTGGGTTTGATGGTCTGTTTGATTTCAAAAGTCTCAGAGAAAATTGCACGTTTCATTCTCTAAGACTGACTCTGATTTGTGATCTTTTATTCATTAGTATTGTCGAATTCTAGTGCATTTCCAGGGGGATCACTCCCTCTATCAGGTCGAGTGTTTGTACCTACTGGTTGCTACACACACTGGTTACATAGCGAATTGATTTATCTTCAACTCCAAATACTCTAAATTCACTCTTCTGCTTTGCCTGTCTTAGCTTTTATAAAGTCAATTTTATTGTGTTCCTGCTAATTACCAGCAGTTATTCAGCAACCCTTGATGAGTGTTTAATGTGTATCTATGCCTCATGTTTGTTTTATTTTTTGTTTTATTCTTGTTAAGGACTGATTTGGTTGAAGTATCAAATAGAGTGAGAAGAGGTTCAGAAGAGAGGCCCCCATCGACTGCCAATACATCATCGCTCATTGAATTGTGACCTTTCCGAATGGAGGATTTTAACAGTCGCCATGACCCCGATGGAGAGCAACATTTGTGTGGCTCATTTTCTGCTGTCAATTTCCAACGGGGACTGATTATGCTTCATCGAGATGGAGCAAGAAGCAAATGATTTTAATTGATGGGGTAGGAAATAGGTGGGCCAATAGTAAAGTCAGAGCATTTAAAGATTTTCAGATTTTTTTCGTATTTTGCAGATTAATGCATTTCAAGGGTACTTTGAACCATTATACTTGGCCAAAAACTCAATCTAATTGGAGAGTTGACATAAATAGAGAGGATCAAACTTTAAGTTGTGTGTAGATAGTGAGGAGACACTGGTCTCCTCACCAAACAAGATATCAGGATATCGCCCCGACGCTTCAAGACAGCATCAAAATATTGCTGATGAATTTGTCTATGGATGTACGCAATCTTGTTACCAGGGTTTTGCTATCCTTACCAACTCCAATGAAAAAAAAGAAACTTTCTGTAAGTCTCAATATTATCTATGTTCCTACTTCCATCGACAACTGCTGATGCAATGAAAGAGATAATAGAGAAATCAATAGTTTGGGATCGGCAATTCCACTGAGTTTGGTTGCATCAAAAGAATGTTGGTTGAGTCATATTTTCGAAAAAAAAAACAGCTTCCTTTTAACTCCGAAAGATCTTTAAATTTAGCCCGTATCTCACCCAACAAAAATAGGAGGAAAAAAAATGAAATAGCAACGTGCGCATATTTTGTTCTGACAGGTTGATGAAATAGTTTCAGTCATGTTTTTGACAAAAATTTTTGCTTATATAACTTCTCACAATAACTTGAAAACCCTGTCATTTAATGGAATGCACAATTTAGATAAAAGTCATCCAAATCAGGGAGCCACATTTATGCCTAAATTATTAATGATTTTCTACTTCTAATAGTTGTATAAATCATTATCTAGGAGGAAAAATCTAAAACTTTAAACGAACAATATATCGGACCATCTATCTATCCATCTATCTATCTATCTATCTATCTACCCTCATAAATGTTTTATTAGTTTCAAGTTTCTCCTACAAGCTTCCAATGCACCTGGATGGTATGAATATTTACCAAGTGAACCAGCAAACCATCTTCTGATTCAGTTTCGACTTATAAGAAATTTCGTGTAACTTCTATATCCAAATTGAGTTTGCTTTAGCTTTGATTGTTATTGAAATGCTTCCATTGATAAATCGTATATTGGGTAGACTATTTATATTATAATAAACACTGAGTCTGCACCCTACTTTGGCAAGTATTTACACCATGATTGGTTGATTTTAATTGAAAGGCTACTTTCTAAAAAGATTAGTGAAGATATCTTTCTGGCATATATATATATAAATATATATATATATATATATATATATATATATATATATATATATATATATATATATATATATATATTGCAAATCAAGTAAGGATCCAATACACAGACCCGTTTATCTGTCAGCCCTGTTTGGTCTTTTTCAGGCTATTGAAGCAAAAACAGGGATAACATAAACACCCATCGTAAATTGAAGAGCCTACTTGGAGGTTGGTTGGCTAAAAAGACAAAAAGTCTTTTTTATACGCCTACATAGTAAAGAAAACATTTTTCAATGTTCAGGATTCAATCTCCATTGGAACATGTGTCACATACATAACTAACCAGCCATCCAGAATGATTTGGAAACTGAAGAAACCTACGTGATCAATGAAGACAGTTTTGGTGGACAGTAAGTAAGAAATGGAAACTAATACATTGGTTGTTTATAGCCAAACCACTTACTTGTCGATAAGTATTTCTTCTTCCTCTTGCCAATTAATTAGGCTTTAGCCCTCTCTGTACTCAGGCCTGATGACTCTTTAAGCCATTTGAGATATCGTACATTTATTCTGTTAATATAAACCATTCTGTTATCTTTATGGCGTGTTGGCAGAAGCATTAGAGAAAGGAATAGCTAAATCATCCTGAATTTCCTGAAAAATTAACCCTCTCGCTAATGCAATAATTCCAGGCAATTTGCTTTTTAAATTTCCGCCATGGGGGAATGAAGTGCATTTCAAAAGCAACCATCTATTTTTGAAAAGTAAGAAAGGGTTCCAATAATTGTTATATTGGGATATGTGAATGTTAAGCTCAAAACAATACTCATTTATTTATGATATTTCATTTTTTTTTCACATTTTAGTTGATTTTTTCATTCCATTTTAAAGCCGATATCACTGATGATGAATGTACAATGATTGGTTTATGTTATGAAATACAGGATAAAAGACAGAAAATTCAATGAAATCAGAGAGAAAACTGCAGGAATGTTCCAGTAAGCGATCTCTGAAGATCAGGCTATTCAGGAATTATTGAACAAATGTAACAGGACTTTATCTATGCATATTCACCATCAATAATATGAATATCGATAAAAGATACAAAAATAATAAAAATATGTGAATCATTTGAGAAGTTATAAAATCTTTCATTTTCGATAAAGGCCAAACACAAATATCCTAATTCATCAACCTCCGAGATCTCTCCAGAATAAATAGTTACTTTAAGTTCACCCTGTATTAACTATTGCATCTTTTTTATGGTATATTTTTTGGCAATAAGATCCAGCATGAATATTAAAGGAAGAATATAAAAGATAATTGCTATTTGGACCCATTTCTCCGTTTCCTCGATTTTGTATTTGTTAAATATTCCCTTTGAAATAATTTTAGTACTTGAAATCGGACATAAAAATCTCAATGTGTGGTTGCTAGTAAATACTACTGAACCATAGTCTTGTGAGGATATAAAAGCAAATGAACTCTTTGGAATAAGTGTGTCGATGAATGAATGAGTGTCCTGGCCTTGCTGATGATGGTCGTTCGGGGTGATATCCATTTTTGACGACAGGGCATGAGTGCAGAATATCCATCCAGCTCGAGCAATGAATTCTTTAGATGAAGCAAGTCTGTCCAGGGAAAACCCAACCCTTTAAACAAAAGGTCAAATTCCTTTGATCCTCGGGAGAGGCACAGATAGAATCCGATTTCTAAGGTTTTGTTGGGTTTGTTGGAATATCCTCCTCCTGACGGATGCGTGTCATTCCCTCATTAAGACTTACCAGTTGCCGTACCACAGTACGTGGACGGTCTGAAATTTGTGGAAGTCGAGCTGGCTATAGAGTTCTACCAACAATTGGGAAAATAATTGGAACAGTACAGTTGTCCACTATTAGCACAGATCCATCGGATAGTACATCCGTCTGCAATATCAAAGACGATCGAACATAGTTGATGTGCATTGACTATAGGGGTTTGCTTTCTTTTGCCCGATGATATTGCAGCCTGAAGCCCATGCCTGAGTCTTACCCTTAAAAAACATAAAATTTAGTATATCCAGACCCTCCATACATACACGTCTTATGTTACGTTTCTTAGTTGCAAGCAGCAAAAATACACTTTGTTTGTGGAACAATAAGCTTGTGAGATTATTTTGTTCTGGCTGTCGTTCTTTTTCAAAGAATCACCATAAGCCTCCATGGGTTTTCTTTTTGTAGTTTCAATAGTGTCGTCAGAAGTAGAGTCGTCACAGTATTTTGTATATGTTGTTTGATATATAACTTCCAGCTCTTGTCCTTCCCATCGATGTTGAATCGTAATATGTTGTAATTGATTCTGATCTTATTGGTATATCTAGTATCAGACAAAATAACCCATTGATAAGTTGTATGAATAAGGACAGATCTATACACTAACTTGATTATTCATACTGTATTCAAAGGGCTAAACATTAGAGTATCGGGAGATAAAGGTTTAGAAATACTGACAGTTTTAATTGAATCATTTCTCGAATAACAAAACAGAGTTACTGATTTTTCCGATTGTGCTAAAAAACCTGAAATATAGGGAGGAAATATATACATAGACATTTTTTTTTCTCCCGAGGAATCAGATTTTAATTCGATTAGTGCTTTGTGTAATATGAACAAACGAAATTTATGTCCCCAATGATTCTGGTCATTAAAATACTTGAAATTTAAACTTGACAATGCCAAGAATCGATAATATTTACGTTTCGTTGATAGGAACAATTCCACAGGAGGGGGTAGATAGTGTTATATTTGGATTTTGCAAAAAAGTTAAGAAAGTTTCAATTTACGCTACATTTGATTACGAATGTACATGCATCTATCTCTTTTGGTCTAATCATATCAATGTATCTATCCATTTATCTTACCAACTGCTTTGAATTCTTGTTGTTTCTTTTTCTCTCTATTTACCTCAGTCTTTCCATTTGTACTCATGTTCCTCCCTTCCTTGGCTCTTATCTACCAAATTACCTATGCATCTATGTAGTTGAAATATCCAACAAAAAGGTACAGATGAAAGACACCGGTATTATTACATTAGAATGATAATCTATCCGAATCAACTCTTCTGATTACCAAACGTAATTTCAGTTGGCCAAATAATTTCAAGGAACTATGGATTACAGTTGGATTCTTGATCAAATTTTGTGTGCTATTTGTGCTGACCTTACAAACAAAGTTTGCCTCGATCGTCTTCCCTTCTCTTTTCTCCTTGCTGAGAGTGGAGAGACAAAAGATATATATTTCAGATGATATCAATCATGATGATAACAATGAATAGAGTAAAATATGGTATTGATACGAATTTACAAAAGGCATATGTATTCAGTTCTGCCTGTCTATCTATCCACCAGATACCAGCACATATTTTTGGATCGGCTGACAATATATGAATGTACGTATAAGAGCTTAGTATCATACACTTATCTTCCTGCAGCGATCCAGTTAAAACTGCCGAGGACAATACCATTCTACACAGTACAGTCAATAATGCCATCACCTTTCTACCCTTTGTCTGGCCTGGTTGCAAGCGGAGAGAAAAGAAGAATGATTTGGCTCGACGCTGCTCAGACAATGAACATGTCTTGTGGCAGTTGATAATGCTATCGGTAATGTATAGACCTAATTATGGTACTCTACTCTCAAGAATTGAAGATGCCAATTCTTGGAATTTACAGCAGTTAAGAGAACTGTCACCAATCAACGAACTCTTCAATTCCAACACCTACCCTCGTTGTAATCATCAATCCAACTATGCTAGTTATAGCAACAGATTACAACAGTGAGCTTTCTGTTCACTTCCGCGTTTTGCCCTCTCCGTATTAATAATTATTGATGTAATTGTTCGAGAATGCGTGATTTGCATTCTCTGTAACAAATTTCTGGCAAGAGTGAAAGATATTAGAAGGAGAGTTTCCAAATCTTATTACCCCCATTCATCTTCATGATGTCTGTGCGAACGATGCTGGGAAACGCTGACAATAAAGACTGCTTGGACCTGTGAAAATGGCATGGGCGTTGACAACTGATATATAATCATTACTTCTGTATTTCTATTATTAAAGTACACCTTGGAGAGTGTGGTTTCAATTAGTGTTGGTTTTAGTATAATACGGCTGTGTGCTGTCCAAATCTCCTCCAAAATAGCTGTAGAATTCCATAACCAGCTCAAAATCTTCAAGCTGCGGACAGTTCATGTTCTCTATTAAAGAATATAATCCAATATATGATGAGAAAAACATTCAATCACAATAAAACCTGAAGCAGCTCTGGTTTAAACAAAGGGATCATATTTGGATGACTTGAGTTCGATAAAAAATTTTCTCTTATCTAATATATCTCTATGAACCTCAGCAAATGAAACTATTTTGGCATGATTACAAAAATGACTAGTGAAGAGTAAAAACGAATTCAGAAAATGTGTTCATGATTCAATCTTTTTTATTTCAAAACATTATTTATGATATATATTGTAAGTATATGTATATCAATACATTTCTGATATTGTATTTTTTCAATTTTTCCCTTGATTGTCAGTTTTCAGTACTTGAACTGCATCATCTGAATGTTTTCCAGTTTTGAAGAAAGCATAATTTAATTTCTCATGTCAAAACATGAATTGGCATTGGTAGATCTAAACTTTGTCTTTGTACTTTGCTAATCGTCATAACAGGTGGCCCTTGCAGAAAGGAGATACTTTCTTTCGAGAGTGAACGGTAGATTTGAGTCACTTTATGTCAGTTTCCCTCTTTGTATCAAAACACATGTTTCTGCAAATACATTACTCATTTTCCCCGATGAAGTGTCAGGTCACAAGGAGACTAATCAAGACAATCTATGGATAGCTTAATCTAAAATGATCAATTACTGAAATGTTTGCCGCAAGCCCAACTTGGTTCAACGTAATTAGATCACTACCACGATTTGATACAGTGGAAACATTGCTTGTCTCTTGATTATCGATAGTTTAATACTCTTTGAGTGCCCCTGAAATGTGGCCCTGTGCCAAACATGGGCTAATCTAATGAGATAACCCGAACAGTTGAGCTGTAACCTTGTTGGGTTTTGAACCTATTACTAGTGGTCCAATTCTCTATCGAAGCATCTGAAAGATGAAACCCTGTCCAAAACCTGGGTTATTCTCTCCAACAATTTAGCACCAGGGTCCATCGACGTAATAATACAGTGCTATCTGCTGGTATCGATCCAAAAATATGACTGTTCAAAAATCAATCCAGTTAAATCTGACAATAACATGGTACAGCACTAGAAAAGTTGTGGGTCTCTCACCGTATCAATCGTTTCAGACTATGGGCTTATTGGCTGACGATTTCGTATCTATGTACATGTGTACATATGCTCTTGAGATATTTTGAAATGGTTCGAGACAATCTTGACATACATCGTAGCCATGAATCTTCGAAATAAGCATCGTTAAATTTTTCTTGTTTCTCATCTCCATCGAGCAACATCTTGTCGTTAAATAACGGACCTAATAATCTTCTCTGATATCACTGGAGTATTTCCAGCATTTTAGCGTAATTCCAGGCATTATATTTTACGTTTAATTAAGTCACAGTAAATTGTGTCGAAATGTATCTTATTATCTTTCGAATAGCGAATCCAAAGTATTCATGTGAACAATTCAATATAATAACGACGACTATTGGCTTCCCGGATATTGTTATTAGGAACCACAAACTGGACAGGTCTGCATCATTTATTGACCACTTATTGGCCATTTGTCTACAGGAGTTCAGAGAATAACTTCTGAATCGATAATCAGCAGGAAATAATTTACCTCGAAGGTGCTGGTTGGCCAATTGGTTAGCAGCACTGAAAATAGAATCGGATTGCCAAGTTCAAACCCTGGCTGAGACGGTCTGAGTTCACTGAAGAAATTGGGAAATTCATGAATCTATTCCCAGCTATGTCTAGATTAGTACGTGAAGAGGGAGACGCCACTTCGGAAAATTGTACGTTGTCTGTCTATTATCACACATCACAAACTCCTTAGAATGCCTCAAAAGAGATGCTTTTGTCATACGCAACATAACAGTGATGATGGAATTTTTTTTCTATTTAGTTCATAATTTCAGGTTTCCCTACAATCCTAAGTAGAGCATTTCTTTGAAGACTTGTCTTGGCTTGAAATTACTTAAAGTGAGGGAAATTCGTAAAAAACGGTGTTCCTAAATTTATATACGACTGATACCAAAAATCCCACTTTTTCCGAAAAATCATTTGTTCATAGAATCAGCAATCGGATTATTTTCATGACTCCTCTGTTCCATGTTTTGTTCTTTTTCCAGGTTACGTAAAGACTCTTGGTCTTTTCAGCTCAAAAAGGGGTGATACTAGCTCACTCAAACTTGAGATAATTTTTGAAACCTAGATGGGAAAAAAAAATCAGAATAGACGGCGAATACGTAAGTTACCTTAGAATCACACACAACATCGTCCTCGACATACTGAGAACCTCCACGACCTCCAACGATTGGTAGATGGACTAAATGACATGAACTTCAGTAAAACAAGCGTCATGTGCCACAGTCACGTCGGAATTAAAAACTCAACGATCAAAACTGCAAACGCAGGACTGGAGTAAGTAGATCATTTCTGCTTGAGATAACGGATCTCCAAAAATCTTTAAGAGGAGAAATCAAGCGTAAGGTTACTCTAGGATGGCAAATTTTCAGCCAAGCGATCTCATAATTCTAGAGCAATAAAGCTCAATCATTCCTGAAGGAAAGACTTCACAAACAACATATCAGGGAAAACAGGCGTTTGAGAATCATAGAATCAATTGGACAACTCAAATGGCAATGGGCTGGTCAGGTTGCAAGAATGTCCAACAAGCAATGTACATCACAACTCACGAAATCGATCTCCAGAGATAGCATAGATAATGGAGGCTGGCAGGATACTACATACAGATAGAACTAAACACCCGTGATAGGGAGGTTTAGGGAATTCTGGGAAAAAGTCCCTGCCCGACAACGGATGATTAAAGTCAATGAGTTTCGATATTAATATAACAGTTGGAAAGCAGTGAGATGACATTAACAGAACTTGAGCTGTCATTATAAGTTTTAGTTTCGTTCGATGGACGAAAATAATTATACATGACAATCATGGCAAGTTACATCAAACACCTTAGAGTCCAGTCCCCCTCAAACATGCACTATCTGAACGGGTACTGCCCGAGTTATACTACTGATTTCTTGCAAAATATATTCAATTGATGCACCGCCAGAAGACACTAATGTAAACAGTGCAAAAATTTAAGTGATTTGTAGCTTAACAATATTAGTGTGGGGTCTGTGTTTACGTTCAACCCTTCTGATATTATAACACACTACTTTTAACTGATATAACTATGAAATACTGATCAAAGAGAAGCCCCTCCCGAACCTTATTCATTTTTTTCTCTTTGCCAATGCGTAGGGAATTCAGTTTATTTTGGTCATATCAGATTGCACTTATTTTCTCTCAAAATTTGTTCAGTGAGTCACAGCGTTGCTTAGATGCCTATAAATCTGGAAAGTCCATAGATTCACGAGATCTCTTTGAATTCATTTATTAGGGGAAGTCGCAGAGAGGATGATATTCACGGCCACCCACGGTATCTCCCCCTTTCGGTTTCCAAACAGTTTTCTTTTATTCTGCTTCCACATTCACGAAATGAAATAAAAACACAAAAGTGAAACAACGTTGAATATTAGAAATGAAAGCAAAATGTTTCAAAATCACAGTATGGCTCCTGCGTACTAAAATGGCGTCTGTTTGTGAGATATGATCGTCCAAGCGTCGTTCACTTCTGTTGAGCATTAAAGTGATCTTCAAGCGACATCTAAAACATCTCTTGGCAACAAACAAATCAAACCAACTCCTCCTTTTGGTTTCTCTTTCGCGCTCAAGTAATCATTCCCCAACATAATGAAAAATCAAAATGTTTATACGCTCAATACCCGTACGAAAGTGACTCATGGGTCGCACGAAAAAAAAATTACAATCAACTTCAGAAAATTTTGACTTTAAGATCAGAGTTCTGAGCGGATAAAAAATGTAGTGTGTGGCTTCTCAGATCTCTTTTATAAAATATATCAAGATTCTTTTGAAAAAACACTGGATGATTGGAAACAGAACTGATCCTTTACGCCCCAGCGAAATCGGTTGAACGTCACGGAAATAAATGGTTTACACTCAATACCTTTGGAAATAGTGATATATAAGTTGTGAAAAAATATTTGTGAAATTTTTGTGATCTTTTGAAAACTTTACTATTACAGTTCTAGGCATTTTAAGACCAAGGACGAGGTATTCGAAAGCTGTTATATCAACAATATCAAAATTGAAATAAAACTCCTCAGGACCACGAAAAAATGTACTAGTATCATGGCTAATTATGTTCTGTATTCTTCATTGGAAACAGGGGTCACTTCCTTGGTCAACGTACTTACACGAATTTACAATACTTTTCTAGTGGGGAAGACTATTTGAACAATTGGCATAACATTATCTTGTGATGCTTATTCCTCTTTATAGATTCTTGGCTGTATTGGACAAAGTCAATAAATGCACTTTTTCTTGTCTGAAATTTGTTGGGTAAATTTAAAATTGTGTACGGGAGAGAGAAAACGTAGCAAACTGAATCGAGTCGAAGTGCAATTGGGAAAATGTTAAGGGAATTAAACTACATGGTAGTGCAAAAATGGTTGAGTTAGTTCTATGTCTCTTGTTTGAACAAGAAGACAGAATCGTGACTGAAATATTTGCGTAGGGTTTCCTGATAAACTGTTGAAACAGAGATCGATATTAATAATTTCCAATGTTGATTTTCACTTGAGGGATTTTCCTGTCCCTAATTACGCCTTTGCAGATTGCCTTTTGCCAAATTAGGAGTCTAATAAATATCAGCATCAAAAAGTATCCTATTTTCCCTAATGTATAAATGCTTCATATTTTTCACTGCAGCCGTTTTCCTTTATATGGGGATGATGGTTGCCTAATGGTTAATAGCACAGAAAATGAAATCGGTGAACCGAGTTCCTAATTCTGACTGAGAGAGTTTGCATTCACCTACACCTTTGGGGAACGTATGGATTCATCTCATCCTCCACAAACTATGGGTAATTAGCAAGACATCAGTGGACATGAATAACAGCAATTTCTAGAAAACTATTACAGCCCTCCCCAAGTGGTTTGACACTTCTTTTTGTCACTACCTGCAGCCTTGTTGACGTAAAAATAATTGTGCTTCGATTTATTTTGGATAACATCGGCTTAAAGTAGGATTTTGTTTGCTATGCATCCAGGATACCCCCCCCCCATTTCACCCTGGTTTGTGCCCTGGATAGGCTAGTATCAATCGATTGTTTATACAGGCAGAATGGGACCCATTTCTATAATTCCATGATGATGTCACGCAAACAGTGGATGCCAGAACTGAAGATTTCTAATTTTAGTTTATTTGATCCCAAAAATCTTTGCAGTCTTTCAAATTTTATTTGTATTACAAATAGTTTCCATGTTCAATTCATGCCAATTATGAAACTTTATTCAATTTCTCAGTGAATGTTATGTTCGGATGGTAAACATGAGTTAAATGCATGACACTGAAAAAGTCAATGAGTGAGGTAAGGTGTTTTTTGCGACTGACTAAAGGGGCACTGGCTAAATAGTTACGTTACTCATATTCTTATTGAATAATTAGGATGGAAAAGTGCGTTATGGAATGATCATGCGAGATGTATTTACACCAGGACGAAATCAAGTCAAATCTATCAATCTATCTTTTCTCTCTCAGTCTCTCTGTCTGTCTCAATTCCTCCTTCACTCTCTCTCTCTCTTTCTCTCTCTCTTTCTCTCTCTCTCTTTCACTAAATGTATAAACATACATATATATATTATATATATATATATATATATATATATATATATATATATATATATATATATATGTTTCCGTATCAATCTATTTGGTGATTTTGTATTGCACTGTTTCCACCAGTCTTTGTATACTAACTTGATCTCTTATATCTCAAGCATCGACTTTTTGAACGCATATCAATGCAAAATTTATATCATATGATATTATTCTTTTTAGATATTCTTCCCACGTACCCACTTTATTAAAGATTTCTGGAGATATGAGAAGTGGGTAGCCTGAAATCATAGCAGATGTCCCATTTCAATAGCAAGTTACTGCATAGATCTCTATCGGAAATCTAACGCTCTTCAAGCATTGGAAATATTTCACACTTTGAAAAAAGACTCTTCTGAGAATAACGGCAAAGAATAAATTAAGATAATTGAAATTTCTATATTCATCGGAACAGGTGCGTTTTTTCGGCTCGAAATTTTGATTTCATATTCATGTGCATCGGGTGGTGTACCGTGTTGCGCAATTTTAATTCCTAGAAACCACTCTACGAGCCAATACCATCACCAAGTGTATTGCAATTACTAAATAAATACTAATTGGTTCTTGTATAGCTATAAGTGTGAGGAGGTAACTGCAAAAAAATCTAGATCAGGTAATCAATTCTTCTCTAACCCGTGGCAAAATCCTCAAAAAATCAATTAAATTCATTGAGTTCTTTTGGACTTATCCTGTGGACACTCATGGTTGGATACATGTATGTTTAGAAAAGAAATGAAAGAATGTCTCTGAATCGAAAAAAAAAGTCCTTGATCCATCTAGATCTTTGCAACTGCTTGTCTACCAATGCAGAAAATGTCATTTAAATTCCTTAAGAACCCTCAAGAGATATTGGGTGGACGGAAGCACACACACACACACACACACACACACACACACACACACACACACACAGATGTGCATACACAAGTCAACACATATACTACCCCAACATTGTTGGATTGGTGGTTTCTCAGATTGACAGACCAGTGACCCAGGGAAGAATTGCTGAGCGTATGTATTAGAAATAAATTGGTATTGAAATTTTACATTTTGATGGGGCTAAAAATCATAACATATCATCAGGAGGGAGGAAAATGACCAACAATCAGATATATCTCTCTCAAAATGTGAAATACATGCCTTTTATTCTTCTCATCGCAATAATTACCATTTTCCAATCATCATCAATTAGGAGAATTGTCATCACGTCAGAGATTTCGGTTCAACCTGTCCTCAAGAGCTATGAATTAAACAACCCCAACTGGACTTTGGCCTGGGTCGGTCGATCTGTTTTTTGAGTCAATGATCGTTTGTCCAACCATGAAATTTGGTGGTATTAGCCAATCATGTGAGACTATCGATCCTCATCGGGAAGTCAGTTTCTGCAAGGTGCAGACCTAAACAGACTCGTGTGTTGAAGACAAGCAGTTGACCATGTGTCTCCTCTGTGTGTGCTTTGACTAATACACTGACAATCCCTGCCTCTTCAAATTTAGCAGTGTGTAAAGTTCTGCTTTAAGCTTCAAGTGTTTTGAGAGAGAACCACGTTTTTGGAGCAAAGCTTTGAATTGTTGTAAACAGGATTGAAAATGTGTTCGTGAGCGACACATCTGTGAACCAGAATTACAGTCCATGTAACCAGAAGTCCTTTGCCTCTTTGTGTGACTAGTGAGCAAGCAAGGGCACAATCTATACAACATAAGACTTGTCAGGTTCATGCGTATAAGATATGTTACAACAAATGAAACGGACATGTTTGGAATGTATGTTAATTTTTTGAAACACTAACGATTTGTTGGGTTTCATATTTGTGTATGTTTGTAAATCTTTAAGGGTTAAAACAATTCTTAGTAACCATTTGTGTGTATGTTTTTGTTGTGTTGAAATACATTTTTGTGTTTATCAAAAAATGAGGAGAAAGTTTCTCTATGTCCATCAGCTTTTCCTCAATCGTTTTTCCCCATCACTCCCGGTTGGTTATTTCTAAAACAATCAACTCCTCTTATCGTCAATGGAATCAAAATGACATTTAATTAACCTTGTTTATTTATCTTAATCCCCGTGTTTATCAATTGTGTCAGATTCAGAATATCTAAATTCATTTTGTTTGGCAATGTGCACCAGCAGCTATCGAATGAATCATTTCTTCTATATGTGTATTGAAATGAAAACTTGGTAGTTTTATCCTCCTTCTTTATATGTAAATCTATGGTGATTTGATGGGTTTAGTACGTTCTTTCATCTAATTTCCGATTTCTTCTCGAAGAGTCGTGGGAAGTTTGAGATGGTGGTGGCTTCACTTTGTTTGTCTATTTCTTTTTCTTCCGATTTTACTATAAACAATTTATAATGATCAACTTCCGGCATGGTAAGCCTATCCGAAACTGCACTAGAAGTTTATAAACTGTAACTATCCACCACTTTCTTTCCAGGATTCTTCATGCATCTACTGATAAATGAAGAAGGGATTTTACTCTTATGTTGCATTTAGTAATGCCAATGATATTTTTTTTTTGATACGTAATAATAGACTAAGGCCCCCGGCTCATTGAAATGTATTCACTGTTCCGACGAAGGTTTGATGACTTTCCCCCTCTCCCCCCTTCTCCCCCTCCCTCTCTCTCTCTTGGCATTATTACATTATGTAGTCCTTTCTCTCTATTCACCCAATTTGTCTTTTTTTTTTTCATTTCATATCTCATTTCATTTTTTTTCTCAGCTTTTGATTTTTTTGTGCAGTTGTTCCCCCATGGCTGTAGATGCCTATTATTTAGATGTCACCTATTGACCTCTTGCTAACATAACTGAAATTGGTTTACAGTACAACAGGTGGACAGACAGATGGACAGAAACATTTGCATTTGGAGATATAAATGATTATTATCTCTCATCATAAAGGGTTTTTTTCCTTCGAGAAAAATGATTTTCAAAGATGAACAGTCACGTTATTTATCATTATAATTCATCAGATGCGGTCTTACGTCTCCATCAAAATGTGAATCTTCAATCATTTAACGATATCTTACTTGTCATCTCTCTATTGTGGCCTTTGTATCAAGAATTCGTACTCTGTACTTTCTCTCCTCCTTTCTCCAAATCATTTGGTTCTTCTCTCTCTTCCTCTTTCTTGAACCAATTTCCTGCCATTTATTCTGGTAATGAAATTAAATTATGTGTTTTCCGGTAAAGCCCACTTTCAAATCCATTTACAGGAGGACAGATTCTAGAACTCCTTTCTCCCTTCCTACCCTTTTGTAAAAGTACATTATTCACTTTAGAAAAATGTGTCCATCTACGTTAGAAGGAGCCACTCAGCGTTGACGTAATTACTGACTAATTATCTTTGATCAATCTGAAACAAATTCATTTTATTCTATTGTGTTTGTTAGAGACATTTCTGTTTTCTACGTTCGTCGTTCCAGGGGAAAATTGAATCTGATGCCATATCTTGATAATCAAACAACGAATTTCCAGAATGTATGTCGTCATTGCATATACACTGATATGTTAAAATATCATTACCAGAGACATAATTCATGAATAATTATCTTTGATCAATGAAAAGTATCTTTGCTTTTCTTGGGCTTATCGTGGACTTTACAGTCTTAAATTTGCTTTTTTTTTGGAGGGAAGTGTGACTCCTGGAGTGTGCGTTGATAATGGATCAAATATGTAATATGATACCAGAACCACGATTAAACATCTTTCTAGTCGTTAAAACGTACTGATGCTGATGTTATGGAGGTTTCACGAGAACAATCAGAACAATCCGACGATTTTAAGAGGTCAAATTTTTAATGAAACGATTTCTGTATGCCCCTTTACTACTAACTGTGTCCATTTTCTATTCATCTCTCTATCCATAACAATTCTCTCTCCCCCCTGAAGATAAAGAATATTGCAGATGGAACTCTTTCATCTGGAGCATGAAACTTCCTTCCTAACACTAGTTCAGTAGTTTATTTAAATATATATATATATATATATATATATATATATATATATATATATATATATATATATATATGTGTGTGTGTGTATATATATATGTGTGTGTATATATATATATGTGTGTGTGTATATCAACAAAGTAACAATTGGAAGGGGAAAGATCAAGAGGAAAAGTTGAAAAAAGAAGGTGCTACATTTCAAAATCTTCTTATCACTCGTGTATGTTTTGATCGATGCCAACCATCTTTCTCTGATAGAAAAATTTGGTGTCTACATGTCTGAGGCCAATGTCTGTGTTATTTGGTTGTTGGTAGGAGGAAGACGAGAGGTGTTTGTGTCCGTGTAAGTTAGAGTCATGTTGGATCTGAAATAGGATGGGTCTTTTAGAGGGGGGGGGGGGCAGACAGTGTTTGTAACACCTGCATTTTTTTATTTTTCTCTACACCCGTCCAATCGTCACTTTGCATCAACAATGAATATATTGACTTTTTTTAAAATGTTGTCTACTGTTTTTTCCGTTTTACAAATCACCATTTTCAAAAATTTTACATCTCTATAAATAAGTGACATAAAAAAAACAATTGAAAGTTATAATCGAGTAGAATTTGTATCTGAAAAAAATTGTCTCCTCCAAAGTTTGTCTCTGACTTCTGGAATTTCTCAAAAAGCAACCAAAATAATTTAGATGGTTTCTGACAATTTTCAATTAATTAATCATCAATCATTGAGGGATGCTGCCGATATTATAAGTGTGATAGACACAATTGGAAGAGAGTTCAGTTGTTTAGAAGATTATATGGAAAGACTGAGAGGAGAAATGAGTTCAAAAACGTTCCAATTCAAAATTGTCATTGACTGCTGGATGTGTTAATGTGTCAATAAACTTTTTATTGCCGTGAGAAAGAATGCTGTCCTTTAAGGGGTTCCCGATGAACAGCTCTGGCATAACAAACTTTGTATTGATAACAATAACTCGTTCTGCGGCGAATTGACTTACATCCGGACCGTTTTGATAATTTGGGAGTAATTCAAGCTGGATAAAATGTAGTAAAATATATGTACTGCACTTCATGACACTTACCATCAAAACATATATATTTACTGAAATCTCTATATTGTACTTATATTTTCATGACAAATGTCATCAATTACGTTTTTCTAACAATCATTACCTTCCAGAGTGTCTTCTATTCACCTATATCACCTTTGTTTTCCTTGTTTAGAGAACATGAAACAAGCATGAAGTTTGTAATGCGTATTTAATTTAATTTAGCAAGCTAAGAATAGCAGAATATACATTTCTGTGAAGCTATATGAATGCATCGGCTGAATATCCGGCATCTGCATCTCAAGGCTTTTAGGTTGCAATGAAAATATTGTTGCTTAATTTTTTTCGGGGGGACGGTTTTCAAACGAGCAAGGCATGTCAGTTGGAGAACAAGGCCCCCTACCCAGGCACACTTCACCTGCATAAGAAATTAATTTCATTCAAGGATTCGGACAGAGAGGGAGACGGGAAGTGTAACAAGGAATATCTGTATCGATCAGAGGTCAGTAATTTTGGACTCAAATAGTGGGATTATCACTCAATTTTGATACGGTGTTGTTATGCCAAAAACATTTGATGAATATCCAATCATGTATTGAATCGTTTTTTTACAGTTACAACGGACATCCCGTACTGGGACTCACTCATGGCAACTCATTAACGACAATGGAGAGTGTATATTGATACAGGTAAAGTTACATCGATGCTACGTAACCCTGTCTCGAGACATACAAAATGCCTGGATACCTTCCAGATAGACCGAAATAAAAGCATAATCACACGCACGCATGGACACACGCTTGCATAGTCATCAGTGAGTTCATGTCTCTCTCTTTGTCTCTCACTCAATATACGTGATAGCAGAACCAATATTTACATACTATCAGTTCTTCTCTTTCATGGTCAAAATTTGATCTGATTGTATCGCACAACGGTATGAAATTTAACGGTTGATATTTTGTTTTAATTCAAGGATATTACGAAAAAACCCTCTTTTGATCAGAAAAGTTCTAAAAAAAAAAACTTGTTTTGACGACCGAAAAAGAATTATATTCGATGTCAGTAAGCAAACGTGATCTTGGGGCCATTAATCTACTTCATCAAACTTCAGTGACACATTTATGTGTTCATCAGTTTTACGAGAGAAAGACAGGTTTTAAGCTCGACTCCCATTTTGCTGTATCTTACAGGATTAAAGAGTGCCGTCAAAATGAATTCTGGAAAAGAGATATTACACAAAGTATATAATGATAATGAATAGACAAATACGGACAAGAATGATGTTTTATAACGCTTTCACTTTATATGGCGTTATTTTAAGAGATCAGTCATTTTAGTTTTGAAAGTTTATGCACTGTAATCTCCATTCAGAGTTGCTTCAATTTAGAATTAAGCCAATCAACTAACAATACTATAGAGACAAACTTGCCGTTAGAACTTGCCGTTAGAACGCATGTGGCATTAAAATGAACCGCTAGAGCAAGTGCCATTGCCATGAGACTCTACTGTATTTCGTTGGCTGATGATTCGTTCGTTAACATAAAGGACTCATTGTCTTTTAATTTTCGACGCTAATTTTATCAAATAACTTACTAAGTCTATTGTTCTACCATTTTCTGCCAACATACAGGCAACTTTATATTCAATGCGCATAAAAATTTTGATTATTTCAATAACATTTAATTGCAAGAATTTTTTTTTGTTTTTTAAGACCAAGAACAAAGGGAATTCACAAAATGGAGACAAAGCGCACGTTTCAAAAAGGGGGGTAATGGCTCGTAATTGAAAAAAATTTGCAAAAACCCCAATCATTTACCATAACATGTTAAGCTGATACCATCAAAAAAGTTTTTTGTAAAATCCTCACGAGCAATCTTTTTTGTGTCACTCATAGAATATGTGCAGCATTGCGTTCAGATAAATTAGTGACCGTGCAGCTAAAAAGTAATTCAGGATGATTCAATCAAGAAATAGATTACTCAAAAATGGACCTCATAAAGAATGTCAGGTGAGTATTGATCGTGACGAGGATGCAGGTAAAATATAATTCACTTCAAATGTGTTACATACTTGTGTTGAAGTTCATCACAAGCGATTGGTATATTTAGAAATTATTAAGTGAACAAAGTAGTTGACTTATGAAGTTCGAAAAGAAATAAACAGCAAAACCTTCGAGAAGACGGTTTGATTCTGAAATACATGGAATTTTTCTGGGAAGTATCAAAGCATTTGATATTGAAAAGAAAATAGCTTACTCAAGGCAATGATATTTTATTCCTGTAGAGTACGCCTTTCATACATTAATTGACATATCTGTACATTCTTTTCTCTTACCAAAATAGTCTATAGAGTCCTTTTTCGGAATCGATATGTTATATTTTTGAAATTTTTAGAAGAAACGGAAAAGACAAAGGATTAAAATTCTGATCATGAAGCAGCTGGTAAATCTAGTTGTGGGTATGATCTGTAAAAAACCTGAACAAATCCTCAACAATAAGCATTGTGAATTCGATGGTGTCACGGAGATCATACAATGACAAATCATTAGGGACTGAGAAATCCCACGTAGGTGATTCATCTGATTGATAGCCAAGTTACACAACCATTTCTCGTGATATAGAAAAAGGAATGAATACTTAAGAAAGAGACCTGAAAGTGTTTTTATGAACATGTCAAACTATATATGTTTTAATGGAAAGATAAAGATCTTTCTCCCTCTCCCTCTCCCTCTCTCTATAGATATATCATCACCCCTCCATTTAGACTATCCCCAACATACCCAAAAAATCTAACTCCTCATCACTTCTTTCCTACCCTGACACACTTTGCCCTCTCCAAGACCAACTGCTGCTGCTTAACCATAGACTTCATCACTAGCTGGACTTTCTCTCTCACACGGCAGGATGCCTTCAGCAGCCTTTACAAAATATTTACCCTCAAGGCAAAGCTCCTGATAATGGACTCTGGTTCCACATGGAAACTTCATACCTTAAAAACACATACTCACATAGCACACACCACTGAAGATGGGAATGAATCCCGGAACATGTCTTGACCATTAATATCTAAGGATTAATAAACCTTACCTATAAACACTTTACTTCCGAGTCCGTCTCACTCTTTACAGTTCATATTATATATATATATATATATATATATATATATATATATATATATATATATATATATATATATATATATATATATCCAATGAAAACACTAACCATTTTACATTAATGTATTTTCAATCTATTCTTGTCAAAACCCTGAATAGAACAACTGAGTGTAAAGACATGAAGCTTTATTGCGAACCTAGGGAAAAAAAATCTAAACAGTTTGCATCTTTCTCTGCAGCTGATAATTGGACGTCAATGAACTTTGGCTTCGACCACTGCAGAACCCAGCTGCCATCGGTAAGGTTCTTTCACTCTGAATAGAGAATGCAACGAAGGTCAACCGGCCAGAAGTTCCCATGTGCTATGAATAGGCAATATATGACACCGTACAACCCATGTGTTTGCACGTGACTGTCAATCCCCAGTGACACAAAAGTGTGTGCACAATGGGATCATTTTTCTCTCTGTTACACTCAGGTATGTATCTTATTGGCTGATGCGTTTCGTTCCTGCTCCTGGACATTACTCAAATTTTTATTTCTATTCATTTCACTCTCTTTCTTAGTTCAGGGTTTGTTCTATCTTCCATTAATTTTTCCAGCCTCTTTCCCTCAATCAAAACCGACCTTTTCTTTCTTATTTAATTCTCTGTTTCTCTCTCTTTTCCTTAATTCCTTCCCGTCTATCTAGTTCAACTTGTTGCTTTCTGCGGAGCCAACCGTCTTTCAGTTAGTCACTGTCTGTTTTCTTTTTTTCCCTTCTGTCTCTGATTTGACTTGATACTGTTTTTCTTCAAAGTTTATTTTTTGCAGTTGGTCACTGTCTTTTACCGACTTTCTCTTTTTCACTCTTTCTTTCTTTCTTTCTTTCTTTCTTTTTTTCTTTCTTTCTGTGTCCTCAGTTTATTATTCACTTTTAGTCTATTTAGTTTCACTGTTACTTTCTTTCTTTCAAACTTCTTTCAGAAAATATGTTATATGATTTTTTCTTGAGATATGAGGCAAATGCGATTAAGAAAGATTTCATTCAAACAAATAAGATTTATATATATATATATATATATATATATATATATATATATATATATTTCAGTTGATTGGACAGTTTATGCCCATCAGAATGTGGTGATCACAAATGCATTCATAGGGTTAATTATGCATATCTGATCAGACATGAACTTTCCATTGTATTGATCTTCATCCGATATAATGGAACATATTTGTATATAAATAAGTATGTTTACAATTGCATGTTTGTCATTTACACATTTTTAGGTCAGTCAACCATCTCACATTCTCTGATATGTTTCATATGTGTTGCACTCAATAACTTTCAGGTATTTTAATACTGAACTGTTTATCCAATCCATTGGGGTAGATGTTTCTTTTTCTGTTAGAGGGCGGGTAATATCTCTTCACAATCATATCTAGTTAATTCGTCCCTGCCGTGTAACATGTCTGCAAATGTCATCATCATCATCATCGGTTGCTCGTTTTGATTTCAGTTCATGTACGTCTCCAACTCAACCACAGATTCAAGTCTGGCACCCTTTCAAGTTATGACAGTCCATGCTTCATGGAGAGAAAGACAGAGACAAACACAGAGAGAAGGGTTGAGGCAAAGGTGATTGAGAGAAAGGGCAGGGAACAGGGCATTTAGGCTTTTACAAATGCAAAAAAAAATATTTCCTCAACAAACTTCTTAGAAAAAAGAGGAGGAGAACACGTACTAAGATAGGCATGACTGGGTAGCAACAGTCTTACACTGACAACTGAGAAAAAAAATGGGATTTGGCCATACAAATAAATAGTCTCAACACGAACCGGGGAGAAAAGCCATTCTGGGAGTTTGACATTAAAGTTGACCACCCCATTTAAGCAAGTAGACAAGACCTGGTAGGCGTGTACAAGGGAAGGAGACCCTGCTAAATGATGGACTTGGCCATGCCTGCATATCACAGTGTAAATACGAAAGAAAATGAAATACCCGGACCTATCGAGGGAGATGAAGAAATTGTGGAACTTGAAAATTAGGGTAATGCCAGTAACGATAGATGCACTACGTACCACAAAGGAAACTGGTGTGGAATTTTCATCTGCATTTTGACTATTCAAGCAGGGAGTACCTTTCATTTGTTGGACAGCTGTATATCAAATCCCGATTTACTTATAATAACATACTAAATGTGATATGTACCAAAGGATCATAGTTATTCAGTTCAAGATTAATTTTAAAAAACCCTTGTTTATTGCAAGCTATTTATTATAAGACTCACATACCGAATTAATTGATTGATCACAATAAAACAGAAACTATATTGGGTTAGTGACAGAACAAAAGAAACGGATATTCCAATCATTCACAGTTTTCCATTTAGATTAAGTAGTATCTTCATATTGTCTATTGTTTCAACCATCCCCATTTGGGCTCCACATTTCTACTTACACAGACTGTTTGTAATACACAAATTAGACTTAAAAGTGAAACTAACTCCATCTTGTTCTTTTTTTACCGCAGAGTCATGCCTCCAAAGACAGCATCAGTTTGAAGCGAACAAAAACTGACCCAGCCGGAATTTGAACTTAGTCTCCGAAACCATTCTCAGTACCATTATTTATTTGGCCAACCTGCACCATTTCAATGGGTCACAATGCATCAATGTATGCTAATCTGGTTCATATGAGAAGGATATTTTGTCTTGTCGTCACGTAACGATCTTTTTCGCAGATAGCGCTTTAAGTTTGAAATGAAATTAAACTTTTTCGATTTCTTTCCTTTTGAACATGGAAATTTCCAAAGATTTCCAAGATAACAAATTGGATATCAAGAGGATCGGATGTGTTATTTTGATGCAAGCATCAAAACCAGATAAGATCGAAATTTCGCTCGAAATTTCTGGCAAGGTATAGGGTATCGTTATTTTTCTTATAACTCTCTGATATTAATCAACTATTTGCATTCAAAAATATTTCATATCCTAGATTTTATTCAGATAAACTGAGCATTTAGTATGTGCCTTCACACATGCACACAGGCACACACACACACACACACACACACACACACACACATATATATATATATATATATATATATATATATATATATGTGTGTGTGTGTGAATAAGAATATGCCTACATCCTCATATATTTGTGATGTATCAATGTCAAGAATGGAAGAACACAGCTCCAACTTTCCACGACAATATTTTGAAAAAAAAAATGGCAACTCTGATAAAACAGGAAATTTTGCCACTTTTCATTCAAAGATTCAATGCAAAATTAAACATAAAAAGGTCTCATCTCCTCATTGGAATGATTTTCACGAAGTACAGGTGAACTGGAACGTTGATATTCAATTAATTTGTAGATTAGTGTAATTATTAACTTGAATCGAATGCAAAGAAATGTTGGTAACTGCTTAAATATGTCTCCGAATTTGGAAACAGTGTTTTCATTATGTAATGCCACGGTTCAGACAAAGTTGAGAGATCATCGAGGAGTTGACCCTGTCATAAAGTGCTGCTGCTGGATCAAGCAAAATCCATAGTATTGCTGCCGAAATCATCACAGATTCATATCCGTGTTCGACGGTTCTGGTATGACTTTTTCAGAGCAGTGTATACATAAGTCTATACATTAAACATGACTGATTTTCATCAGTTGTTAGTTCTGAAACAACATCACCATTAAGCATCAGGTACAAAGCTAGCTACATTCCAGCGTTGCTAATAAAGCAACGCTGTTCAAGCCTTGATACCCTCTAACGCACATGTGTATTGCAGTTTCAAACAGGTGATCAATCCGTTAGATATCCTGTGATGTGAGCAATTTGCACTACCTCTAGAGTGTTTTTTGCTGTATTGATATTGCTCTCTTTGAAGGAATTGTTGAAAATATTAAAGAATGATTTTGAAAAAAAATATAAGGGAAAAAATATCATCTATTCATTTGAATATAAAGAAAAACATACAAAATTGTCGTAAACTCTATTTTAAAAAAATATATTTCGATAATCTATGACCATTGATTTTTTTAGAATAACAGGGAGATTAAGAAAATTACAAAATTGAACGATAAAAGGAAAATCTAAATTGGAATGAATAAATTGATCCCATTTTCAAAATAATTCTTTAACACGATTCTATGAATACGATTAGTTGAATAGTTTTTCAGCCTAATCTTGCTTCGAAAAACTTGTTTCTCACTTCGCGGTGGATTTCTCATCGAATCAATAAAAATCGTGTTAAAGAAAATGATTTATTTATTTGGTTATTAAACGTATCCAACATAGTCATAATATTGAACTATAAGAATAATCATACTAATTTCTTCATGTATGAATGAATGGCATAGGGTATGTGTATGTGTGTGTGTGTGTATTTATTCATGTGTATGAGCGTGTGTGTGTAGATGAGTTAATAGATTAGACGATTACAGAAAATGGTGGTAGCTCTATTTCTGTTCATTGCTTGTTCGATTCAAGCTGTCTAGGACAAATGATAATTCCACAGATCATTTCAAAAACAATTACAAAGTTATATAACGCATCTATGAATTATTTCTCTGGGATTATACATCTATTCATATATATATATATATATATATATATATATATATATATATATATATTTATATATATATATATATATATATATATATATATATACTTACATATATATATACATACATATATATATATACATACATACATATATATATATATATATATATATATATATATATATATATATATATATATATATATATATTCTTAGATTGAATACGTGAGTAAATTAATCAGCTTGATAATGTTTTTGGTATCATAAACGTTGGGAGACGATTAATGAAATATTAAAATCATTCGCTGGTGAATAAAAAGTTGTTTTTTGACTTAGATTCCATCATCATCATCATCATCATCATCATCATCATCATCATCATCATCATCATCATCACCATCATCATCATCATCATCATCATAATTCGTCTATTATCCGTCGTTGAACATAGACTCTCCCTAGAAATTGCAAGTCTGAGCGTATAAGAGCCAATACATTCTGAACTTCTCTAGTTCGAGTCTCCGTTTTGTTTTCTGTTTGTGCGATACTGGCTTATGATAATCAGTCGTCGCTTTGTCAATGACAATGCCTCAACATTTTATCGTTTTATATGATATTATATGATATAGGTCCAGTTGTGCGACAGAGCAACTTTCCAGCAAAGGAACTGTGTAGTACACAATTAAGCAGTGATTTGAGTCGTTCTTTATTGATAGAAATGGGATGATTATTCAGAGATTATCGATAATAGTAATAACTTACCCGTACAAGTACGAATAAATGATTAAACACACATATATAATACATATATATCATGTGAAAAAACACATGGAGGATGCTGCATAGTGCTTACAAATACGCTCCTATGTTGTGTCCGACATTTTGCTCGACCTGATTTTCTATAGATTTTTCTGTCTTTTTTTATTACCTGAAGCCTGTTCCTCCGTTGATGGAGAACAAGTGATAACAGAAAACCCTTTTTATTATGCAAAAAACGTCAGGTCTATGATAAAGTTCCCCTATCTAGATACCTACAGCAGGATGTATGCATGCAAATGCAATATCATCGTCGCAGGGATATATGCATATGAGCTTACACTTAAGTATCTTATTATATGAACATGCACTCACACACACATACTTGAACACATACATATATATTTGATATATATATATATATATGTATATATATATATATATATATATATATATATATATATATATATAAATATATTTAGATTGACAGATAGATAAATGAATAGACAGATATATGTATATATTCATAACCATGCAAGGACACACACACAATGATACACACAAACACACACACACACACACACACAAAAACTTCTTCATTAAGTTGAGCTGTTGTGCGTATGTGTGTGTATGTAATGTAAGGAAGAGGAGAAAAGAGAGATATCTTCGAATATCAATATTATATGAGCATATATGAGAAATGTGATAATGAGCATTCATATAGATACAATTATATATTTATATGCAAACACACGCACACCAACCCTTACTCTAACCCTAACCCTAACCCTATATATAACCCTAAACCTAACCCTGACGCTGATCCCAACCCTAACCCTAACCCTA
Source organism: Thysanoteuthis rhombus (assembly GCA_963457665.1). Classification (NCBI taxonomy): domain Eukaryota; kingdom Metazoa; phylum Mollusca; class Cephalopoda; order Oegopsida; family Thysanoteuthidae; genus Thysanoteuthis; species Thysanoteuthis major. Next base: position 3,823,374 of record OY735240.1, on the reverse strand, counting down.
ACCATAACCCAAACACAAACCCCAACCCTAACTCTAATGCTAAACCTAACCCTAACCTTGACCCTAACCCTAACCCTAACCCCAACCCTAACCTTAACCTTGACTCTAACCTCAACCCTGACCCTGACCCTAACCGTAACCCTAACCCAAACCTTGACTCTAACCCTAACCCTGACCCTGACCCTAACCGTAACCCTAACCCAGACCCTCACCCTAACCCTAACCTATACACAAATCCTAACCCTGGCCCTAACCCTAACCGTGACTCTAGACCTAACCCTAGCCTTAAACCTAGCCCCAGCCCTAACCTCAACCTTAACCCTAAGCCTAAGCCTAAACTTAGCCCTAACCTTAACCCTAACCCAAAGCCTAAGCCTAAACCTAAGCCTAAGCCTAACCCTGACCCTCACCCTAACCCTAACCCCAACCCTAACCCTAACCTTAACCTTAACCTTAACTCTAGCCCTAACCCTAATCCTAGCCCTAACCTTAACCCCAACCATAACCCTAACACTGACCCCAACACTAACCCCAACTCCAACCCCAACCCTAACCCTAACACTGACCCCAACACTAACCCAAACCCCAACCCCAACCCCAATCCTAACCCTAACCCTAACCCCAACCCTAACCCTAACCTTAACCCTAGCCCTAACCCTAACCTTAACCTTAACCTTCAACCCCTAAATCCTAAACCCTAAAACTTAAACTCTAACCCTAACCCTAACGCTCTCTCAGCAATTATCTGGACCATGCATATTCTACTATCTAATGCCGGGTTTGGTTGATTGCTAAAAAGAACACCCCCGCCGTCTGCATGGTCAAACATACACCCAGTTGTCTCCTGAATATGACTCGTTTCAAAAAAGATGAACTAAGATGAGGATAACATGCCGCATAAAACAATATATCAAGCATTTCATTTATTTCAGAATTCTGATATATGTTGATGGTTTGTGTAACGTATTAATGTTTTTGATAGCTGTGTGATATATGATGTTACTTTCCCCTCAGAAGATTTGTCACGTCAGGTGCCGGTGGTACGCTACGGTGAACCACCAAAAATTATATGTCGAACCCCGAGGGGTCCAAATATCCCAGTGTCCTAGTTAACTTTGAATGATCAATATATTAGAATAACTTGACCCAACTAAAAAAAAACAACCAGATCATTCATTCTTGAAAAAAGCTTCTCGTAAAATAGATTAATACTTTTCGTGAAATGTTAATATTTGTAAATTCAAAAAAATTGCAAAGATGCAGGAATAATACGGAGCTACGCGACCGTTTTGTTTTTTATTGTTCGTGTCATTTTTCGTCGATTTTTTCCTCAAACACTGTTTTTGTTGCCAGGACAGTGATATAAACTTTCATTTTATGTGATTGAAGATTTACGTTGTCCAATTGACAGTAAGTAGACTCCAAATAAGCACTGTTTTGGTAGCGAAAGCGTCTTTTTTGTTCGTCTTTTGATGGTATAAAAGCTGAATCAACTCCACACTCAGTACTGAATTATGACAAATAGCTTCAAAAGTTTTTCACAGTGTAATTTATGAACACATCACACGAGGGAAAATGCGTATTTGATCAGAAAATTCGCATATAATGTGATAACAAACTATGATTTAAAACTTTTTCTGCAATAGGTTCTATCTGCTAGATTGTCAACTTGATTCAACATAAGTCAAAAGACAATTATCTTAAACTATGTCACATTTTAGTACATGATTAGAGGACACACCTTTGAGATATCAATTGTCAGACATTGTGATCCCAAAGAGCCTTTAATTTTGTTAAATCACAACTAATAGGAAACAGATTCACCTCTGAACCTCTCTTATCATTCAATCTACTTGTCCGAGAGGATTCTTTTGTTTTTTCTATCTACTGTAACACAACAAAACAATGATAATTAAACTTGTCCCAAAGAGTTCACTGAAATTAGATTCGTTATTTTCTTGGTTGTGAGCCACCAGACAGCACAACCGAATTAAAATAAATTGATTTTGAGAACTGGTTTATCTATTTATTTCTAAAATACTATGTAGTTACATTATTCTTTCGAGTAAGTTTTTCATATGCATCCGTGATTTCCAGTGATCTTTAAGAAACCCTGATCCCTTTCTCAGAGAAGCCTTGCCCTACATGAATAGGACCGACATGAATGTATTTTTGCTTCCACTGTACATTTATGTGCACTTGTATTACTGTTGTCTACCCCCCATCCAACATTCTCTACAATGCTTTCGTCTAGTGTGGTAAGTGTGTAATCCACCTTAGGTTAGATCAAAGATTTGTCTAAGTGTTTTTGGTATAATCAATTTGGTATAAATAACAGTCTAACACTGAGGTATTTTTCGAGTTAAGTTCTTAATTATTTGTTTGTGCTGGTGGGGGAATTGTCCATGCCTTTAATCAGTCAAGATTGATTTTTATCGAATGTGGGATACAGCCCCCACTGGAAACCATTCGAGGACATTTGGAAAACGTTTTATAATGAGTGAATGTTTTCATTATCATTCCTCTATCTCCATTTGTGGGTCCTTCACGTATGATACGCACTCACATAGATACACAGGCATATAAAGAGCCAGGAAGACAGACAAACCCTCTTAAAAACTGTAGAGACTTATGTTTTCAGTTTTATTTAACAGTTTTTATTATTCATAAAACGTGATCGATTCAACAGAGCGTCCGATCATGTACTTCTATGTAGCATGAACTCTCAAAACACTGAAACACGGGAAACAATTGAAAGAGAGAAAAAAATGACACTTATGTTGAGGGGTCTCTAAAAGCTTGGTCGACCTACACAAATGCACCAAATACTGAAAGAATATTGACCACTTATTTTATAAACAAAATAAGTATCAAAAAGGCTTAGCTTGCCATAAATTAAATCAGGACATTATATTTCATTGAAAATTATATTTAAATAGCAATTTTTGATTACTTGAACTAGGACTTCTCAGCTTCAAGGGAGGTAATTCACTTTTTAGGATGCACATATAAGGTAGGTAATTCGATGTTTAGAATATTAAATAGGATACTAAGCTAAACAAAAGGTTGCCCTCTACTTAACAATTTCTCGAGCCTCCATTATGTTCGAATCTTTGTTCATGTCCATACTTATGCGCCAATCATCTGTGATTCCTCCTGTTCTTGGATACTCGCCAAATACGAATGGGTGCTTCATGACGAATGATAGATGTTCGCTACGGGGACGACACAAATGGATATGACGCAGCATTTTTCTTCGTTCGAATGCTGAAAATACGCTTCATAAACTGACCATAAATTGATCACTGGTACTGCTCATACGTGCATGGAATAAATGTATATTGGACTATGCACTCAAAAACCATCAATATATTTTGTGTGTGATTGTGCAGGGGCTAGAACAGGGATGGGGCAAGTGGCCCTTTTTCCTAATTTCTTATACATTTTTGATAAACCTGGTTGCCATTATCAGTTCCTTAGAACATTCTAATTCTTTTATTTGGTTCTGTTGCTTGTAATTGTATAATGTACTCTACATATTTCTAACAATATGTGACTCTTAACGGCTGGACTTTAAAGAACATACATTGCAAATCAAATATTCATATATATATCCTTGGCACAACATGAGGCCAGACGTTAGGCACCCTACTGAGGATCAAATGAATTACAGTAGTAATGATCTATGAGACTCGAGCAAATCGTTACTCTACAGTGCGGCGCCCACACCTGAATATACATTGATTTGTGCACATTAATACTATGATACGCACTTCTGTAGTAGTTAGTCATGCAAGCTGTTGATAATATTTAGTTCCATTGTAAATTCTCATTAATGTGAATACGTACATGGGGGTTTGCAGTACTTTTCAAGAGGTTTAAAAAGGATATATTCCGGACAGGAATGGATAAAGCATGTATTTCATGGTCGGGGGTAAAAGAGTATTCTCGGAATGCATCTTAGTTGCAACCGTGTTAAACGATTTACGTTCATTCCACCATTTATAGTGTAAGCTAGTGCGACCTGAAGGTAAAATAGTGTAGTTGACCGTTAACACAGACACATGGCTAATCCCTTGGGTAACACGATGAAGTAAGCACCAACGAGTAACGATTCAGTATTTTTACATTTGAGCATCGAATGGATGTTACATAAAACATCACCATTACCGTTTATTGACAATATGAGGTTCAAACTCCCGACACCCCTTTCCCCCTGGATGAGAAAGCCTGATCCAGGAGGGAGTGCACATGCTTGATTTACCCCTTTTCCTTTCAGCAGACGCTCAAAGAATGATTATTGTTTTTTTTTAATCGACTTCCCATTGACCAATGTTCAGACATGTCTCAAGAGGACACTGTTGTTCACTGAAATTATTTGAATATTTTAAAACTATTACTACGTAAGGAGTGCCAAAAGCCTGTACTATATTCAGTTGACAAATACAGTTCGAATTTTCCGGACTTTCAAATGGTACCAGACATGAGCATCTGCTTGGGAGGGGCACAGCATTTGCCCCCTTTACCTGGATCAGGCTTTTCACTAACACTAAGAGTATCTGACAGCTCGAACCTAGTGGTCGATAAAAGATAATGGCGAATTACAATTGTTTTATCTAACCCTAACTTGATGTTCCTGTAGAAGAAGACTATAATTATTGACTGGTAAGAGGGTTGCCATAAAGATGTATTCGAAATATGCGTTCTTGCTCCCCTCAGGAATATCCACTTCTGTCCTCGTCTGGAACGAGAGTCAGTGGAATCTCATGGTGAATCATTTTTGTAATCAGTGCTAAATATGTTTTTAAAAAAAAGCTTGGGTATATGCAACTGAACTCTGAAAGTTTCAGCAAATGAACCATTGTATGTTGAAATCAATATAAAATGAGGAAATATTTGATGTATGCAGATAGCTGTGGTACTGGTCAAGGTGTGCCATCCTATGTATGTAGGGTTTTATGCGTATTTTTTAAAAATTTATATAGCAATAGAAAATACAAATATTCAAACAGAAATTTTACGATAGCTACTATTTGAAAGGAAACGTTTCAAGATATTTACAAGGAGGCAAACACAAACCAATCCATCTATTATGTGAGTAACCGTCTGACAAAACTGCAACCACAACTGTCAACAGGTTTTGTCAGTTATCAAGTTGATCTGAATAGGTAACCGGCTTCATATGTATGCATGAGAGGGAAATGCCAATATTAGAGGCCATGCTGCACAGAATATGAATCTTATAGAACCAGGTCAAATTTCATAAAGGAAATCATTTGTACAGCACTGCCCTCTGATTCCATAATTTCACTCTCATATTTTTGGATTAGCTATGATCCATACCAATACACTGGTCTTATGCATGTATGTATGTATGTATGTATGTATGTATGCAAGCCTCACGCGTACAGGTCGGATCAACAGAGTAAGAGGGTTGAAAATTAAGACATTTGCCCCTGTTTAGAATCTAGTCTATTTTTTTTTAATTCCATTAAAAATATTTTACAATGTTGGTCGATGGCGGTTAATTGACTCTTGTCCAGTACTATCCATGTTTTTTTATGGGACTTTTTTCAGAGATATGTGAAAAAATAAACAAAAAAACAAACAAACAAACAAAAAACAACAAAAACTCAAAAAACAAACAAATCAAAGCAAAAACAAAAACAGTGCAACTTAGTCAACCCATTTTCAATTTTTTCAATAGATCACTTCAAACATGACATCATGTCAAATATACGTTGGTCATGTGACAGTCTGTATTGAGCCAGAAACGAAACGTATTGATACTGCAACTATTCCGTAAAACAAAGATTTCCTTAGGAATAATCGAATAGGTTGAAAAAAGATAAACATAGATCAAGATGGATAAGTTTGAGGTCTAGAGTGAAGGATATCGTACAAATGATCAAGCAAAGAAAATGCAGATCGACAGGGTAATCAGCAAGATGAAATGACAATATATGGAATGAAATTCATGGAGCCCATGGAAATTAAATGTGTTAGGAAAAGATGAAACACAAGATGGGATGATGTGATTAAATGGTGTACCGGTAGGACATAGCAGATGTTAACGCAATCGTAGTCACTATTGAAGATGATGCGGAAGATTTCTTTCGAAAAGTGGACTCACAACGGCCGACGATGATGATAATGAGGAATTCATTCTCCGTCATCTGCTATTTTCCTTCTTTGTTCTTGCTTTCGTTTGATTTCCATTTTTTTACCTTTACTCTGAATTTTCCTTCTTCCCTATTTCCTTTATTCATTCTTTATTTTCACTTTATTTGTTGCCCCAAATTTCATTCTCTTCCAGTCTTAATCACTTTTTTTTAGTTGTTTTCTTCTCTTTTCCCGATTTCATTTTTCTACATTCCACATAATTACACACTTTTTCTTTTCTTTTCTTTAGTTCCTCCTTTATTTCTTTCTAGCATAATTTCCCTCAATTTCTTTTTTTCTTTTCCCCCTCCTCCCCAGCTTTTTTTTACATTTTTCTGTCCCCTACTCAAACTTCATTTATTTTTTGTCCTGTCCTTCCCCCTCCTCCCTCTACTTTCTGTCTTTCTTTTGTCTCCTCCTTTTTCAAGTCCATTTTTAAAAATCGTTTTTCTTCTTTTTCTCCGTTCATTTCTTCTTTTATCTTCTTTCAACTTCTTCCTCTACTTTCTTCCCCCTTTTCAAATTTCCTCCTTCTTCTTATCCGTCCCTATTTTTTCTTCTCCGATTTTCATGCATTCATTATCCCCTTTCCTATTCTCTCTACTTTTCCCCCATCCTCCATTCACTTATGAATTCGTGTCTTCACAATGTCCAGTTTCGTAGGTCAGCTGTAGCATATAAATTAAGCCACGTCCATTTCGATTACTTATGCATTCGGTCAGCGGGTTCCGACCGTCGGGGTCGTCAGAGATGTATGTCAGCTGGAGAGGAAAGGCGTCAATTTACCGTTCTCTTTAGTCGCATGACCTATCCAACCAATATCACCACTGAATTGTAATGTGACTGTCGACTACAAGAGGTGAAGAGTACTGTGAAAAAAATGTAGAAAGCGATTTATTCCCAAAAGCCACAGAAAGATAAATACGTAGCAGAGGATAATGTCAATAATACTTCTTGGATTTGGCGTTCCGGACAGCTATAGGCGCCAAGTGAGCAGCCATGGAGTCAGTGGTCCTAGAGTCACGGCCCTGAAAGAAAAAAATACGATGTACGTGACACACTGCGCAACTTTTGAAACATACTCAGCCCCAAACTTAAACAAGTAGAAGGTACCTTGCTTTCCTATCAAATCTAATCAAAACTATTTATATAAATGACCAATGAACTTTTATTCATTAAAACCTATCAATAAAAACATTGCTATACTTAAATTTTGTTTTGCATTAAACAATAAACTACTGGCTTTTCATTCAATTCAATCAATCAATTCAAACAAAACAGAACAAAATACTGAATGAATATGAATGCATATATCACGAATCAATATTTAATTATTCATATTTACCAATAAAAACATTATCTGATAAATCCAAATTGAACTGAAACATTAACCATTTCATTAAAACTGATGAATTGTCGGTTTGGTTTGAAACCAAACAAAACGAAATAAATAAATCACGTCATTTATTCATTCGAAATCACCAATAAAAATCATTACATCTCTCAATTGAATTAAAATATTGCATATTTTATTAGAATAATTATTCAACTCCGTCCAACGCGTGTTCTTTTTTCCTTTCCAAGAAAAAACAATAAATATCCATAGATGAAAATCTTGAAACAACATTTATACGTTCAAATTAACCAATGGAAACTTTACATTACTTTATTAGGATACATTAATTTAAAACACTCATGAATCCAGATGACCAATAATTGGTGACAACGTTTTTGGGTTCCACTCATGAAATGAACTGAGGAGGGAGAAAACTTGTTTCCAACACAAATTATTATTATTTTCCCAGGCAGTGATTTTTACCCCAAACCAAAAATGCTTGAATTCACATATAAAACGTGTATCAAATTTCAATGAAAGCACAAATACTATAGTCTCATCCAAGGAAAAGGCCCAGGGAGCAACGCAATGAAAAAGCAGGGGATGAAGTTTGTATAAATGTGCCTGATCTGGTTCAACAGACCTTCTCTTGGATATCTGGTACAACTTTCATTTGTCAAAATGAAGATTTATCCATACACGTTCATACTGGGAATCGAACCTAGGAACTTTTGAGTGTGAGTCAGATGTATTAATAATCATCCTATCTGATTTGACAAAGTACATAAAAGCAAAGAAAGAGCAAATAATCAGTCAATATATATATATATATATATATATATATATATATATATATATGTATATATATATATATATATATGTATATATATATATATGTATATATATATATATATATATATATATATATATATATATATATATATACCTCAAAACCGAAATTGTTTCATATGGTGTTTTCAGATTGGTGAAAAACAATGGACTGAAAACCAAGATGTTCAAATGAATAAAAAAAACTATACTATAACGACAAGGGACGTATTTAGGCATGTTTTTTTTTTAACTAAATAGTAAATTTCTGGAAATTATTTAAAACCAAACTTGAATTATGATATTGCACCGAATCAAGTATTGTTCTACCCAGCTCAGATCTTGTTTAAAATCAACGGAGAAGAATTTTTAAAAACCCAGGAATATCGCTATTTGGAGGATTAACAAAACTACTCACTCAAAAACAAGTAGCTTTCAACTATCCATGTTGACATTTTGGATAGAATTCAATCAAAGGTGAGAAACACACAGTGTGCATTTGTTCAAATCATCATCATCATCATCATCATCATCATCATCATCATCAGTCTTTTAAGGTCCGTTGTTCGTAAGACTTTCCCCAGGATTCGCCACAATTCTCTATCATGGGCGTCGTGGAGCCAGTATTTCCTGAATTTGTCTAGTTCATATCTCCATCTTGCGTTCTGTCGGCCTCGATTGCACATATGATGTCTGAGGATCCATGTTGTGAGTTGTGATGTCCATCAGTTGTCTCTCCTTGTTGCAACATGACCTGCCCATTGCCATTTGAGTTTTTTAACAGTTTCAATGATGCCTTGCACTCCCATTTTCTTCCTTATATACTGTGCTGTCTTGTGATCGCTCCATGTGAGGTTGAACATGTTTCTCTCATGCGTACTTCTCAGTTTGTAGGTCTGTCTCTTGGTTAGGTTCCATGTTTCAGCTCGATTAGTGTCTATCGAGAGAATGCATCAGTTGTATACTCTTCTTTTTAGGATTATTGGGGTCATCTAGTTTTTGAAAGCTGAGCTTGCTCTGCCAAAAGCTTGCCGTCCCAAAGTAATTATTTGCTTGAGGAAAGCATGGAAATTTGTTGTCCAAAGTAGATGTAGTGGTCTACCTTACCGAGTATTGCATTTCCTATCTTGACAGTTATGATCTTATACCCAAAATGATTATAGCAGAATACACAAAAATTTTAGGGAAAGCGCTTTGTTAGTCTCACAAACATTTGTAGTGAGCTCAATGCTCATGGGGTACTCTACTATTATGGTGTACTGGAGATTAATCTAAGTGGGGCATATTTTCGTTGATATTGAATGGTTAGATACCTTTCTTGACATATCTAGTATTCTAAATTTCTCTACACTATATGTGAGCCTATTCTATTTGATATTCGACACCTGTTGTCGTTTGCTTTACTACGCCAAGCTTTGTAAATACTAACAGAGCACTTCTTATAGATCATTGACTCATGAAAGGTATAGATGATATGTATATCCAAGTGGCTGTAAATAGACCCAGACAATATCTAAAGGTAGAATCTGCAAACAGAAAAGCACCTATCGGCCCCGGAAAAGTCCAAAAATCTGCCAACCCCAAATAAGCATTCTTTTATGTTGGTAGTAGTAAGAGAGTGTATGTCGGTAAACATCAAAAGTAGGTATAGAAATAAAACACTGTGAGCTGTCTTCCTCGATAAAAATACGAGTCTATTTTGATTAAGAGAAGGTTGGAATTATTGAGAGAGTTATAGCAATACTGATTGATCCATCGATTATGTTTATTTTTGCAATTCATCAGTCTATTCATCAATGGATGATTTTTCTTTCTCTAACATCCATCTCTCTGCAATACCTGGTGCAGAACCATTTTTTAACCGTTGTTCTACAGCAGGGAGCCTTATCATTATTGATGTTTTCTTTAGAACTATTTACTTTCATCTGGATGATAATAATTCGCAATATTTCAACTGATGAAAAGAAAAAAAAAACTAATAAACACAAATCTGGTTAGTCACTCAGTAAAATCCATCCCGTGACTGATGTCCTTTTTCAGCTTACTGATATTATTAAAAGAATTAAAAATAAAGGTGATCAATGAAAAAATACTAATTTTTTCGGGAAGTGATCACTATAAAAGTTTTCATGAAAACGAGCGTGAATGTTGCCAGACATAAATCCAAACGAACAATTTACAACTGAAAACAATATTTGAAATACTATTCAAAATCAGATAGAACCTATTTCCGTACACATGATAACAAATAGATAATCAAATTTTCAGCCCTCAACCTCTATTGATTCGGTATGTACACATGTTACATACATATATGCATACAAAGCCAGTCAGTCAGACGGACAAGAAATCCAAGTTGGTGGTTTTGATGACAGCTTTGGATTGCTGTTTCTAATCATGTCTGACAAACCTCCTATTTTGATAACCGCGAAGAAGAACTTTACTCGAGTTCGGCGTAAAATCCTGATAAGGGAAGTTGATTATATAGATTTATGTTTTTTCTATTATAGTTTTTAAGTAGGGAGAGCCAGCTCACTTGTAAAATCAGTATTCGAATCATTTACAAGGTTCGAACAGCGACCACAGGGACCAGTATGAATTAGAGCAACCATTTGATCTCAGTTGGCCATCCATCTACTTGTACTATCAAGGATATCACAAGGTTATTTCACAAAAGCATTTGCTGTATTCCACTCGCTTAGCCAGTCAAAGCTTCTCCAGCTTTTTTATCTATGCCCTTTGTGAATATATTACTGTTTCGATTCATTTGCAGCCTTTAAAGTGGCAGGGTGAAGAGTTTTAATATTTCAGCCAAAGGTGGAAAAAATGGATGCCTGAATCTCAAGATGGCACTGAAATGGACAAGATATAAGATTTACCGAAAAAAAGGGAATCGAAAAAAAATGTATTTACAGTCCGTCTACGATTGACATTATTACCAGAACTTCAAGTCAGCTAGCCAGTTGCTTTCCCCATAGTAACTGCTGGGTTATCTGCATCTTCAAATTGATGATGGATTTTACGAAAAAGCTGCGATATTGTTTCGAAAAGAACAAAAGACACCTAGTGAAAGTCGATAAATCATTTTTTGCATCTTTTTATAACTCCATAAAACATGGCAAAAAATGTCTGATTAAATTTCTCACTGGAATAGAAAATACAGTAACAATTTTAAGATAGCAGTTGCGAAAAAAATATCATTTTAAACAAAGCAGACAATTTTGTAGAATACCCTCAAAGAATAAATTGACTGATGACCAAAATGGATGAACACTATGGTTTCGTTTCTTTGTCCGCCTGCTAAGGTTTCAATAACTAGAGAAAATACTGAAATGGTGGATCAAGATATATCATCTGAAACTGATGGAGGTACAATGCATTAGTGATCGAGAGACCTAAGTAAGCAATTTTAGAGAAATAATTATAATCATACATACCTTGATAGAGGAATGGACTCGGACAAAATGAGGTAGATGGATTGATAGATACATACATATATACATAGTTGGAGAGAGAGATGGATAGATAAATATTTATACATAGAGAAAATGGATAAGTATTAGTAGACTGAGACGGATTTTTTCCTTACTTAAAAGAAGACTATCCGTGCTTTGAACTCCCCGATATTTTGGTTGCCACCTCATATATCTATATCTATCAATCAATACATCGATCTATCAATCCATCAATCTATCAATCAATCAATTTATCGATTTATATCTATATCTATCTATCTCTCTCTCTCTTTCTCTCTCTCTCTCTCTCTCTCTCTCTCTCTCTATATATATATATATATATATATATATATATATATATATATATACACATTTATATATATATATTGTGCGTGGCATAAGTGTTTATGCAATCGTAGATAACCCCTCTAATCGCTTGGTTATGAGGGTTGAAAACAGGGTACTGAGATTACAGATTCAGATTCATTGCATCCAGCATAAGATAACATCCAATCGGTCATGATTTCAGGTTTTGAATATCAAATTCCTAGGCATGTTTTTTCAAACATTTTCAATTTTATAGATGGAATTTGTTGAATGGAATTCCTTAGACGAAAAATAGAAACAGTTTTTCTCCCCATCTAAAAAAGTATTCATAATCGACCGAGGAGACTGAAGAAACTAACTCATAATTCTTTTTGGAAAGATTGCCAAAGTTTTCAAATTGAAGGGGTGCCTCTAGTATATTCTTGATAAACCTTGTAATCATCAGCAACTTTTTGTTTATTTAAACATTTGAGCCTTTTATTTACGTGTTTGTTCCATGTTGCCCCCTACTCAGTCGAACAATGACGCCTATGGACATTTTTTTTCTGAATGAAGACGAGAAAAAGATCGCATCAAGACATCAGCATATGAAGTCGAGATTGGATGTACTTTGAAGTCCCCATAGGTTATTTCTAGCAACTTTGCAGAGGTGAAAGAAACAAATCTACACTAAGGACGCTGATGTTCAGCATATAGGTATATCTTTCCCCATGAAGATTGCAACCTATGTTACTTTAACTTAAGTCGGGTTCCTGGTCATTTCGAAACTATAGTTCAAGATTTGACCCACAGTTTAGCACCAACTGTGTCGAATGAGGGCAAGGTAGTACATCCCATGGACAAGGTCATATGCAATGCAAAGTCAGCCTTTGTCAACATTTCAGGTAACCACATGCTCATACCTCACCAATTTCAAAGTTACGTTCCTCAGTTTTGCACCAACGATGTTGAAATTGAGTAAATGGGTAACTCTTTTCACATCGAAGATAAAAGACTAAATCAAGTTGACCCCATCATTTCTGGTCATTTTTCAATTTTCTGGCAATTATTTCGCACGTATGTTAAAGAAAGTTGGCGCAGGATTCAATCCTTTCATTGTGAAGGTCGTTGGCAATACAACATTGATCTAAAATGTCATTTAAAGTCACTAAGTGTTATCATTGATTATTCATATCCAGCATCTTAAGTCTTCTACAATAATTTTGCACCTTTCAAACCGAAATTAGGCACAGATTTTGAAATAGCTAGAGTATTTTGAAATATGATTTTGACATTGCATCATTCAAGGTCATCATATGGCCAGTTGTTAGCTGCAATATTGCACCTAAGATGCAGATATTTTGCATATGGATACATCTATACACGGCAATATTATAAACTCCGTGGAATCGATGCAGAAAGTCCCTAGGATCCGACTGAAGTCGTTTCTAAGATAATATTAAAAAATTGTTAACATTCTTTCAAAATCGCAGGCTTCCAGCTACCTCCACCGTAATTTTCTATGGAGAGTTCTACATTTGTTGCCATAGGGTTGGATCCCCAATCATCATTTTCATACTGGCCCCCAATTGATAATTCTCATTTCTTCTTTTAATGTATCTGAATATTTCTTCTGTTACAGAAAATTTTTCATATTTATATATATATATATATATATATATATATATATATATATATATATATATATAGATATAGATATATATATAGATATACATATATATATATACATATATAAATATATATATATATATATATATATATATATATATATATATATATATATATATAAGCAATGATAAAATAAAAGAACAACAAGTGAATATGTTTGTGATAATGTATCCGTCAGATGTTTGTCTAAAAACGTACTGTATACCATCAGTAAAGCGTTATTTGGCAATATTTCTTCATGGTTTATTCATATCAGACAATTTAAGTCAAACAGAATAAGCAACGTGTAATGACGTATTGAAAGATATTTACTGATTTCATATATACGTGTGTGTGCGTGTGTGTGTGTGTGTGTATTTGTATGTGTGTATTTTAGCGGCAGACTTTATAAATGGCCTATTAATTCAAGTTGGAATCAAGGTAAAGTAAACTAAACGAGGAAACGTACGCCCAGAGTTGAAATTTTCTCCAAGTATTTATAATTTATCCCTGATGTTGATAATAGCCAATAAATATGGTTAAAGTGCTGGATCCCAATAATTACATTCATCTGATTCTGGCATACAGTATTTCACCATAAACAGAGAAGTTTGTTAATATATATATATATCGAAAAAACTTCCTCCAACCAAGTTTATTCCCTTCCAATAGCAAATACGAAAATAGCTGCTGACTTTCGATCTTTGCATTTCCTGTGAACTGATCATTTCGAACGTTCAATTTGCACTCTCCGGAGATGAACTTCCGGAAATGGAGTGGCGCACGCGCAGATTTGCTTTCGATTTGTTGTAGCGGAAGATTTCTGACATTTTCCCCTCCATTTGCTTGCTTTTCAAAATAATGAACTTTTCTTTCATGGGAATGTCCTCCATTCAATTCGTCTAATTCGAGCAAGAATCCATTTAAACGAATTATATTGATTGGCAAACAGACAACGGAGGAAATTATATATATATATATATATATATATATATATATATATATATATATATATATATATATATATATATATATATATATATATATTGATAGTTATGGCATTCTATATTCCCCCACCTATAAATCTGACTACCCTACTTAGAGGTGATACTATTTGAGATAAACATCCCTCACACATCAAGGATGAAAGGATGGACTCTTCGTCAGGAGAAAGTTCAAATTTTTTTCTCCACAAAATCATTTCATGCTTATTCAAATTCATATGTGAAATTTCTAGATTAGTGGTAATCCTAGATAATAACCTCGACGCTCTGGTCAAACATCGAAACATCTCTCCCCGAAGTCTGTTAACAAACACAAAAGATCAAATACAGACATATCTCCACAAAACGCGAGTGTTTGAATCTGCATGAATCTGCATGAAACAGAAGAAAATCGATGTTAGCTAAATGAAAGTTTCCTAAAACCTCTTACACTCATTATTGACGGAACCCCTTGTAGATATAATTCCCCACCCCAAAGGCAAACCTGAACCGTAAACCTTTTCCCTGTGTCTACATCATCATCAAAACACCTTCATTTCCCTCGCCAAAACATCGTTATCTACTCTAAGGACCTTAAAATGTCTGAAGACTCACATATATCACCAAAAATTTATATTTAAAAAAAGACACATTCCACCTAAAATTTTTCTACCCTATTACCATTGGGGCAAATCTGTAATTTTCATGATTTTTCTCGAGCCAGCATTAGATTTCAAAGCTCTCACAAAACTTGTAGCACTTGAAACGAACTTAAGCCATCATTCAAAAAATAATAATTATAATAAAAAACGAAAAAATGTGTACCATGTGGTCTAGAGTCTTTTCTATTCTCCATATTATCACTTTTTCAGCAGCATATGTGTGAGTGTATATATATATATATATATATATATATATATATATATATATATATATATATATATATATATATATATATATACACATATATATGTATACATATCATATGTGATGGTGTAATGATTTGACAATGTGGAAGCAAGAATCCAAGTGTGTTACACGGCATAAATCTATATCATCCCGGAGATAATCGTGATTAATTTTCCAGGCGTTTTGCCAATTTTTTCAAAAGCACTTAGCGATGCTGGAAACTGTATCGTCTTAAAGTAACCCTTTCCACTCATACCCATAATAACCCCCTCCTGCACTACTCACACTTTCTCTCCCCCTTTTTTATGTATATATATATATATATATATATATATATATATATACCAAAGAAGTCTCATAAACAAAAACAAACGCATGACATAACTGCCCCCCGCCCCCTAAAAATTGAAGAGATAAAAAAATCTTTGAAGTCTGTTAGAAGTCTGTATATATATATATATATATGTATATATATATATATATATATATATATATATATATATATATATACATATGTGTGTGTATATATATATATGTATATAAATATATATTGTTCGATTCAAAATCATATGATATTCGTTGTAGAAGGCAGCAACATTATAATTAACTTCTGTTTCTACAAATAATATATCATCTAGCGATTGTGAATCCAGTACCTCTACACATTACATAGTTGTCTAACAAGGGTTGTTTTCACATGATTATACCCAGAGGTAGTTCAGAAGTATGTATTACACTAATTCTAATCATGGACTGTTCCATAAATATCATATTTCCGTTAAAACAACATCAGTAGTGCAAATAACCTTTATTTTGACAATACATTTTACGATAGTCATCATTTCGTGCTCCTTCTGTTTGTGAGTGATGCTTCTTCAATCATCAAAGGCAAGCCATAAAGGATGTCTGGATTCAGGTGTTATTATATCGTCCTATGGAAGAATTAATCGTTCCCTTTAGAAAATATCTTGATATATTTACTTTTTCTTTGATTCTTTACGCTTGAGTTTCTCCCAAACATTTCAGATGTTTGATTTTCTGACCAGTTTGGAATGCAGAATTGCCTGATACAAACCGATTCGAAGGATATGGTAAAACATGACAGGGGACTCTATCTTGCCGATATATCCGACTTATCGAGTTTGATAGCGAATTTTGAACTGAAACAGTTGACTTTCTAGAACCTTTAAGTGAATCAGTTCATTCATCCAACCTTCAATGGTAGGTATGTCATTCTTCGTTTCTGGTTTTCAATACTATATAGTAATCAACCTTTGATTCTCACAAAAGTATGATCCGGCCCGAGTATGTTCCCAGGAAAGAGCATTTGTCTAACGGTCGACTCGATATATAGCCCTTTTATATAGCCAAGTCAATCCAAAGGAGAAACTTCTTTTAAATATTTGTGAATATTTAACAAGCGTCAGTCTTGTCTACAAGTGATCAGTTGTACCTGTGTGCTGCAATCAAATGTCGTCTCATGAGGTTTCTAAGTTTGACATCATTAACAGTGCATTGGTGGCCAAGCCCCTTATACTAGTGTAACCAAGATTTACTACGACAGGTTTATTGTATTGCCAAAAAAGCTATTACTACATCTTAGACTAATTAGACGGATCGAAGAATCATCGTTTAATAAGAGGAACAGCACAATACGTCCATGTAATACATGCTGCTATAACCCCTTTATTCTTTGCTGACAGTGTACTTAATATTTAAAAGAGACCTTTGTTAGACAACTGGAAGGTATATATATATATATATATATATATATATATATATATATATATATATATATATATGTGTGTGTGTGTGTGTGTGTGTGTGTGTGATTATTTACGACAAGTATGTAAAATATTTTTCGAATATTCACCTTTTCTCTCTATATTTATCTTCATCTACCTATGTTCGCTTTACTCAGTCTAATTCTATATATATACACGTGAAAACGTGTGTAAATTAATACGTTGACTCTGACTATATATGAATATATATATGTGTGTATACAAGCTATGCTTGTACACACATACACATGCACACACACACACACGCACATATATATATGCACACAAAGTGCACACACACACACATATATAAATATCATTAGCCAAATACAAAGTATTATATACCATGACACATGTGCAGTCCACATCTATTGATTATATATATATATATATATATATATATATATATATATATATATATATATATATATATATGTCTGTGTGTCTGTTTGTTTATAGCCAAACCCCATTCACTTTTTTCATCCATCGCATTCATTTTTATTCCAGTCAATTATTCCATTCAAATCTCGGTAATCACCCGGATATGTATTCAAATTGACCACCCTTCATAATTCCTGAACATATGGTTTATATAAACCTGTAGTAATGTTAGATGTAGATCACTGCAATCCAAGATCTACTGCGTACAAATTGCCAATTGGTTCGCTGCAAAACATGTGCAACGCATATAGGGCTAATTGGTTAGGGTTTCTTCGGAGGAATAGGTTAGCATAAGTCTAAAT
The DNA here is from genome assembly GCA_963457665.1 of Thysanoteuthis rhombus. Lineage (NCBI taxonomy): Eukaryota > Metazoa > Mollusca > Cephalopoda > Oegopsida > Thysanoteuthidae > Thysanoteuthis > Thysanoteuthis major. The sequence continues at coordinate 3,805,200 of OY735240.1, read as the reverse complement.
GGTCCAAATAGAGTTCAGGATCTCCTTAATTCAAAACGAGGATAAAGGTATAAAAAAAGAAAAGATGAGCACCAGTATGGTCCTGAAGTAAAAAAACAGAACCACTCTATATATTTAAGTTATAAAAAGCACCATCCAATTGAATTAATTTTAGATCGTCACTACCAGGGCACAAATTGAAGATAAGCATAAACAAAATGAAGGTTTCGTAATAATTTATCAAAATCCATCTACATCATGTGACTTAAAGAGGAGGTAGATGATATCCATGTGCCAAAGTTGTTTTAGTATCAAAAAGATGGACGACTATTTCAATAAGATTGAATATCCCAAAAAGGGAGAGCAGAAAAATAAGTATATCATTCTATCGAGAAGAAATGAAGACACCTCACTGAATTTCGCTGCCTGTTTTGATGAAGGTGTTATGCACAGACTGATATGAAGAAATCTGAATAAAGGAACCAGCGTTGTAAAATCGAGTAAAAGTTGAAATGGGAGGAATTTTAGGAAAAAAAGTTATCGTAGGCCCGTTCACATCTATCAGGAGACGATCAAGATGATTTACTTTGGGTATACGAATTTTAATAGTCCTCTGATGAGAACCGTTTCCGTAGGAATAGAGAGACGGATTCCTAGGAATGAAGAACCGATTTCTTTGATCCTTTAGTTCTCAAGCATTTGGTTTGACCTGGAAATGACAACCCTCGGAAAATATTCATGATAGGATGGTCTTCCACTAAAAAGTCCCTACTTACGATGATTCTTAAAATTCAGCTCAGAAGTCTCAAACATCCGATATTTAGATAATAATCAAATGTATATTTGTTCAATAAACAGTGCATTACTAGCAAAGATGATTGGAAAAAATGACATGAAGTCTTTTAATCTAATTTTTATCATCCAACAATCAAATTGGATATAGTTCTCTTGAATATCATCGAAGTTAAGTCTCGTTGAGCCAAGCAACAACCTGAATGAGTGTCTTAAAGAGACATAATTTTGATGTGTCTGGTAAGTCAGAGGTGTAGGTTACAGACAATTACATCTGTGCTCCTCTCTTCGCAACACCCTAAATGTGGGTAAAAGTGGAGAAACTGTTATGCACATATCAATTATACATACAATGTAAGCAATTTATTTGGCTTTAGTCCAGTCAAATGGGGCTCTCCCAAACTACCTAAAGATTCTCATTCAAACTTAATATATGAAATATTATCTGATAGATTTGGTTGCATATACTCACTTTAGCTCAGTTATGATAAAAGCGTGGTATAGAAAATATAATATAAATATCAGCTGCAGCCTTCATTCGTGGACGTTACCTAATTTCAATTAAATTTTGAAATGACCACGCTCATCACAGTCAATGCCCAACTTGTTTGATTTTTTATTCATTACGACATCCATTGGTTAGCATTAGGAATTCTAAGCAAAATATTTAGTGCTCAAGTCCCCACACAGGGCCTGCAACACTGAGGACCCGTTTTAAATTTTCGACTGATCCTGCCAATGGTTTCTGGATTTCGGTCTTGGATTAGGAAATACTTCCATAAAGCGCCCAAATTGATTTTTACTCGGGATACGATTCTCCCTAAAAGTTTCATATTGACAGTAAAAGTATTTGCCATCAACTGTCCATAAATTTACATAAATGTGCTCGACCAGTTCCGGAGCGTTCGGAATTACATCTCTATTTTCTCCAAAGTGGTTTGTAAACAAGTCTTAAAAAGTGAACTGGAAAAGCATCCGGGGGTATGTAATTCTGCTAAATCTATGCAATAACTACAGACTGGATTAAAACAGTCGATATCTAGCTACAAGGGTAATGGTGAAAGAATTCCCTGATTCTCTCTACAATTCAATCTGATTTTTTTTAGCCCTTCACATTTACAGTGAATGTAATTTGAATTAACTGAGCACTTTTGACTAGAAAAAAGGACAGACAGACAACCATACAATATTAAATAGATACACATCTTCGAACTTTTCTTATTCGATTTAAGTAACTGCACTACATAAGGGGTGAATGAGGTTTTCACCATTGTTGTTATCCCTTCCCTCCTTCGCTTTCCTTTTTCTAGCAACAAGTGGCCTTCGCTTGGTACAGAGGACGTCACCAACAATGTGGCAAGCTTTTCATTGGATTACGTCAATATCAAATAAAATGAATAAAGCAATTACGAATGTTCTACATTAGCAAGCTCCAATGGCTATTTCATTGGCAAAATAATTTGGACTATGTCTTTTAGCAGTGTTCCCTGTTTCCAGGAACCCCCTGCCCATTAAAAAATATCGATAGAGTTTCATATGATCTTCAATCTTTTGTGTGTCGTTGGGCATAAACATTACTCAAGAATCGGTAGACCTCTCTATCGTGGGTGTCGTTGAGCCGATACTTTCTGAATTTGTCTAGTTTGTATCTCCATTTTCTATTCTACCTGCTTTGGCTTTAAATGTGATCTCAGGGGATCCAAGTTTTGAGTCATGATGTCCATCCTTTGTCTGACATTCTTGCAACATGACCAAACAATTGACATTTGAATTTTCTGATGGATACAATGATGTATCCTGTTTTTCCCATGTAATCTTTCCCTGGGAGGGTGAGTATGATTCTTCTGTGTGCACATTATATGCTTAACAATTTGCAGGTTGGTGTCTTGATCAAGTTTTATGTTTTAGGTCAGCCAGTGACTCTCATGAGGATGCATTGGTTGTATACTCTCCCTTTTATGACCCCTTGTATTCTCTCTTTTGATGTGTGTTTTAGAGAGAAAAGAGAGAGACGGGAGCAGGGAGAGAGAGGGGGACAGGGAGAGAGAGGGGGACAGGGAGAGAGAGAGAAAGGTGGGACAGAGAGAGAGAGAGAGAGAGGAATAGAACACTTCTTGACTTAGATCTTTCTTAGCTGGAAGTAAATTAAACATTGATAGTTTTCAAAGAATCAAACCATTTGTTCTCCCTTTCCTCATTTGGAATCCTTCGAAGCATGTTGCTAAGTTGTTTAACGACATGTGGCCTGTGTCCATTCTAGAGGCAGAGGGCGTAGTTTATGTCAATTGGAATGAGTCAGTGGAAAGTAATCAAGTTTGTAAGGCTTTGAACATGGGTGTTTAAGCAAGAGGAGAAGATATCTCAGAAGGAAGGGTTAATGAACGAAAAACGAAAAGGATATGAATAATTTTGAGAAAAAATACAAAGATATTGTTGGAAAAAGTCGAAAAATAGAGATAAATGAGAGAAAAGACGAACAAAAGATGAGAAAAGAGAAGAAAATCGGAAAGAATAAAATGAAGGAAAAAAACAAAAAGGATGGAGCTGGAGGGAAAAAAAAGGAAAATCAAATGAAAAAAAAAGAAGTTTTCCTATCACATTGGGTGATTGCACAAGAAACTGAAATGCACAAAAAACATACTTCGAAGTTCGAGAAAATCTAAATTGCCCAACAACCTGTCACTTTATTAGAGGCAAAGGGCGTGGTTGTATCTTAATTGGAAGGGAAGCAATTAGGGCTCCTAGGCTTTGGGGCTGGGTGTTGCCAGGGAGAGAAGATATTATAAAGGGAATGATGATGAGGAAAGAAGATTAAAGAAATACGAAAGAGAAAGTAGAGATAGGGGAAATGTAATATAAGACAAATGATAATAATAATAATAATAATAATAATAATAATAATAATAAGAAGAAGAAGAAGAAGAAGAAGAAGAAGAAGAAGAAGAAGAAGAAGAAGAACCGCAGTAAATCTAAAACTCCCTCTTCCTTTCCCTAACGAAATCCCGCTTATTGGAAAGCCTCTTGTCATTGTCATCTGGCCACTTACTTCCCAAAAAGTCTCAAATCATAAATTTGTTTTTCTTCTCGGGGAACTTGTTAATTGAACTCTAAAATATAATATGGAAAAATATAAAGATCTGCAGTAGAAGTTAGGAAACGTGATTAACAAGCAAATGATTGTATGCTTTGAAAGGACCAAAGCGTCCACTGATATTTGCAGAGGGCCGGCGTTCTGTATGTTCAAAGAAAAAGAGTATTCAACATTTTTCCCTAACTTGTGCATGCTTGCATAGGTTCATTTTCAGCTATACATGTACGAGAGGGGCGAAGTGGCCAAATGGTCTACAGCACTGGAAATCGCAGTAAATATCGAACTTGAACTTCTCAAATAAAGGTTAAATGTTCATTTCCAAGCCAAACTTTCTGCTTCCACCCAGTAGATCTCTAGTGAACAATTGAAAGCAGAATGCCAGGAATAATCCCTTAGACATAGAAAAACATCAACGTTGATCGAGCTACGTACCAAAACAATATCTATCATTCAAATAATCAAGTGACAAAAATGGTCACGGGCTAGGCACTTGGTGAGAAGGACAATACTGCAAAAGATTTATTCATTGTTGATCATTTACATGCATAGAAAAGTTAAAACTCAGGATGAGTTTCAAAGAATTTACAGTATGATAAATGCATAGACAATGAAATTACGATATATATATATATATATATATATATATATATATATATATATATATATATATATGTTATTATTATTATCATTGTGTCATCCATTGACAGCTGTTTCGATGTATTACATCTCTTGAGTGTGGCTATAGACTTTCCATTATCCCATCCAGTAAAGCGAGTCAGAATTGTAACCTTCACTTCAGACCCGTGGGCCGATATCCAACCTCTGGACTACAGAGCTGGACAGGCAGTGGGGCTGGATTTAAGCGATATATTTTGAATTACGCAGAAATATAACATTACTGAGTCATTGAACGATATGTCTTTCCATTCCCCTACCCTATAATTATATTGGTGGTTGCATGTAATAAAACGAATTACATAGAAGACAATTTGCGTTGCGGAGAAACAAAAGATGCAATTATCGAATGCATTCAACCAATTTTAACCTTTGCCAAGAGGTAAAGTCTGTCACATCTCTTGGAATATATCCATATGATTCTCAATCTTTCGATTTCTCTCTTTTTCTCTCTCTTTATATATATATACATATATATATATATATATATATACATTTATATATATATATATATATATATATATATATATATATATATATATATATATATATATATATATATATATATGAATCCGTCTTTCGTAATTTTTATTTTCATTCTTCCGAAGATACATTTACCTCCGGCTCTGAATTCTCTATTTGGCAAACTAAATCAACGTTCAGCTTCACGAGTTAATCCAATCAAAAAAAAAGCATTGAAGGTCTAGTTTTGTTGACCATTGAGTTCAAATTCGACCTAAGGAAAATCGGATTTTACCCTTTGTTCAAGATGTTTAAATTAGGATGAAGCTATATCGATACAATAATAAAATGCATGATTATTAAACACATTGCAACATTATATAAAGATAAAAGAGATTTTAATCGTTGAAATGATTCTATCATTGGCTAGTATTATAAGATATACCCTTTTCCTATATAATGAAACGTTTATGTTACAAAATGGGATCGATTCTGTGTATAGGTTTAATGAAAACACTTTGAATGTACATTGTAAAGTTTGAATGTGCGTTGATTATCATCTAATTGCAATCTTTTTCAAATGTCTTTCTTTTAAATGTATTATTTAAATTTGAAATAGTTTGAATATAAAATCTCAAAAAGTTGATTGCATCCTTTTTTCAAACATCCTGCAAGATAATGTTCTTCCTTTGTATTGGAAGATGGATGCAGTTCAGAGAGCTGCAGTAGCTGAGGGAGTGTTGTGCTCATTGTTAGCCCAAAGCTCTCTTCCCTGTCCGTCTGAATCCAGTAATGAGATCGCCAGGACGGATCGGGATGCTATGGAGGACAGATATGCTGTATGTATCACTTTGTGTTCAACGGCATATGGTTTGCCAACTAAGGCTGCAAAGCACATTCCATTTAGCCAAACTTTTGTGGACCAATTTATACCCATTTGTATTCTACTCGACAGCCTGTTGTGATCAAATGATTAATCATTTCGTCAAACAAATCATTTATTGTAAGTTCAAATCCTGTTTAGAGCCTTCTATCTTGTAGAACTGAGCGTATCAAATACAGAAAAAGCTGCTTATTGGGTGTACTTTAAAAGATATTAGAACTGGAGAAATTCATATTCATCGTTTTATATGTAAATGTACATTCAATTTTATACATTTACAATCGTTGTTATACATTCATTTATTATAATATTGTTACCAAGTCATGATCCATTCGATGAAGGATTACATATTTTAAAATAATGAATTCAAATTCAATCAGGCGTAAGATGAAATATGTAAATAATTGCAAGTGATAATGATCCAGTTCGGGAATGATTATTGAATAAAAGAAAATGTGCAGGATTATCTTTCAATTTCCTAATATACGTGGTTGGCAATTCGATTTGCTATTTGGTTCATTCAGGTGCCGATCGAAATATGTTTAGAAAATAAAACAGTCCAGTATGTATATATCTATATCTATCTATCTATATCTATCAATATATATATATCTATCAATATATATATATATCAATATATATATATATATATATATATATATATATATATATATATATATATATATATATATATATTTATATATATACGTATATATATATATATATATATATATATATATATATATATACATATACATGTATATATGTATACATATATATATATGTATGTATATATATATGTAATTATGTATATATATATATATGTGTGTGTGTGTGTGTGAGTGAGTGTGCATCTATACATTATTATGAATATGCTTTACCCATGCTCATTTGCAGTTGAATTTGATTTTTTTTCATTTTGAACGTTTATATGCCCTGTTTATTCCCTTAATATTGTCTAAGGAAGATGGCATATTAACCGTGTGACGACAGGAGATCATCTCAAGAACCTTTCTATAATATAACTCCATTTATAATTCATTCTTCTGGGTGAAATACGTCCATTATGTTATATATATATATATATATATATATATATATATATATATATATATATATATATATATATATATATATATATATATATATATATATATATATATATATATATATATATATATATATATATATATCATGCAAATACAAATCATGCTACCTGGATCAAACTAAAATTTGATCGAAACTTCCTATCCACATCTGATTTTCTTGTTTTTGAAAGTTGAGCTAACGCTACCAAAAAAATACCATCTTAAAGTGATATCTTCTTAATCTTATCCCCTTCTGGAAATTTCATATAGATTCGTCGTCCCAAGTGTCTCAAAATGCTTTTTGTATATGAAATTTATTTTATTGAGGATAAATCAGAGGACACTTTTTTCGCCCGTTTTGTTCAGTCATATTGCATTATTTGGAGATCGTTTTTTTTTCTCCTCAGCCACTCCCCCCCTCTTACACACCTCACTTTTCTGTTATCATATCGCTTTGAACTTTTTTTTCTTTCATTTCTTTATTTTCTCTCAATCTATTTTCAACCTTTAGAAGGAGAGAACTTTAATTATCCACTGAAATTGTCCCTGGTCAAATGAAAGACTATTTCATCCGCGGATGTTAAAAGTGACTGATGCAACATTAGTTGTCCATCCACCCAGAAGTCTGTGAAGTCGTGTCAGTCTGCTACATCCAATACTGAGAATGCTGATGTATTCATTTATTTTTCTTTTTACACTTACACTTTCTTCTTTCTTCCTTTTTTGCTCTATCATCCCTCCTTGCATTCTTCCTTCTTTGTAATATCTCTTGTTTTCCTACCTTCTTTCTAATATATCTGGCACTTCCTCCATCTTTTCCAACTTTCTATTTCTCTTAAATTCAAAATTTTCTCTCTTTTCTTTCTATTCCTCTCAGATATTTTATTCGTGTCCAATTTTCATCGTCAGTTTTTTCATCTTTGTTTTTTCGTCGTTGTCCTTTCTTTCTTCTTTTTCTTTCTTTTTTCCATTCTAACCACGTAAAAAAGCAACAACTTCGAAACACAAATTTCAGATCTCAAGTATAATTTAAAAAAACACACACACCAATTATTTCACAATCGAATTTTTGTTTGGATGAAGGAAAAAAAAACACCCAGTGAGTTCTCAATTGACACATCAACTTATTTCAAAATGAATCCATTTGGAAACGAAATTAGAATTTAACGCAGTAAACAAGAGATTACTTTTTGCGGTTCAGATCTTCCAATGATCGAAAGATATCGTGCTGTGAGCAATGGTTGACTTGTTTTTTTCTCAATTGCTCTTGGTCTATTTGTTAAAACTTTATATTGGAATCAAAATCTAAATAGTCTGAAAGAAGAAGTACATGACGCCATCACTCACAGATTGTCAGAGCCAAAAAAATAAATCGAATCTACCGAACATTAAAGCGTAACATAATGTCCAGTTGTGTTAAAGACCAGTTGTATTACTATTGTAGTAGAATTAGTACTAACATCATTATTTACGTTGTAATGTTTCTCTCATTGTAAATGTTGTTGAAAATTACATCGAAATTCATTTTTGATGCAAAGTAATCTAGCCAGTAAAAATTTAAAATCAATTCTTTTTAGCTGTAATTGTCAGTTCGGGGTTCATTTAAGTTTTTTGATCGAGTGTCAAGTTTGTCTGCATAAAATTGCATTTGTAAGTTGATCAGCTTAACGTCATATAGAATTGACAAACCAAGCACAATCTCTGGTTGACGCGGTTTGCATTCATTTCCCACTTATTCCCTCAAGGAAGGCATGAATCTATTCTTTGCCCTTAGCCTGGATACGGGTAAATGCAGGTCAATTTGTCAGCCTCCGTTGGGAACGATTTTAAGTGATTATGAACACTCACGCATTTATGAGATACGAGGACTCGTCTGAAAGTACATCGACTAACGATAAAAGAGCACCTATTTCACACAGCAAATATGTGTTTTAAACTTGATCTTCTTCTTGGCCGTATGTTTAATTCAGAGGCAGATATCAATCAGATAAATACAACATTATACATGGATGATTTCAGATGGAAATTAATCCATCCATAAACACATACATACTCCTATGAGCACTGCTCCGAACGCAGCGAATGCGAATCTGTTTGACGGTACCAATCCCTTTTCAGGCAGGTTCGGCAACGGGATTGTCTGTCTCCTAAACGTATTGCTAGCCATAACTAAAGTGCCCAGTGTACTTTACTGTGAAACTATTAACAGTTAGCTGATGTATTTCAGTTGTAAAACTAAAGGGAAGAATGCGAAGGAAAGAAACAGAGAGAGAGAGAGAGAGAGAGAGAGAGAGAGAGAGTGAGAGAGAAAGAAAGAGAGAGACAGACAGACAGAGGGAGAGAGAGTGAGTTTCTTCTTCCTTTCTTTGCATATCAGCGTCACGCAAAAGGTACTACAATGTGTATGGAGAGGAGTAGGCATACATCTTAGGCCAAAGGGATTGGATTGCAAAGTCTAAATTGGAGGGAGGTCAAGAGCTAGCTAATGACATACAGTTTACCAGACAGGGAGATATTTACTAATTCACTCGGTATTTTTTTTAAAAATTACTCTAAGAAAATCTTCTGCATTCATAGACGAAGACTGTCTTGTGATGTCTTCTGCCTTCCAACTCAATCTTTTTCACATCCATTGATCAAATTTCAAATGTCTATAGTTCAAAATGCTGGAATATTAAATCAAAAGCCATGAAAACGATGCTAGATTTCTCTATTGGGGTTGTTAAGGTCAAACCGTCTGAGATTACAGCTGATTCTGTGATATATCCATTCAGAGACACAATTGTCTGCAAATGTCGAAATGATCTTACAGTTCCTCTCCCATCATATATCACACGACTACTTCACAAATTCTCTGTGCAGTTAATTTGTCCCCCACTTTGTATCCCTTTTTTTGAATGCAAGAAAATAAGAAACATTTTTTTCTTGAGAAACTGTTGGGTTGGTCAAATGTGGAAATGTTAAAAAAAGATTTTCAAACTAGATAAAGTGAATCCAATTTTGAATATATTGTGTGTTGTCAATGATGCGCAAAGAATGAAAGGAAAGAGACAATTTGATATTGCAAATTTAGGGGAATGATTCCGTGTCAGTAAGAATTGGAAAAAAATATTGCTGTTGCACTTGACTGACAACATATAGTAAAGACTTGCAAAAAAAGGAAACACACACTCACACAACATATATATATATATATATATATATATATATATATATATATATATATATATATATATATATATATATATACTCCTTGACATTTTCTGCCGATCATCATTCATATATATATACGTATGATAGTGGAAAGAACTTAAATGCCCAATTTTAAATCATCTTGAATAAAATTGCAACAGCCTTATCGTTGCTTGTAAAACCAGTGTTATCATAGTTCTCTAGAAAACATACCTTAGTCAGGCACGATTACAATGGAAGCTGAAATATTACATTGATTCAATCTTTCAAATGAGTTCTCTGTTCCCACCTGAGATGCACAATGATGTTCACAGGCACTGATATTTCAACTGAATCATGTCAAATACTCAAGAGAACCATTGGCGTCAAAGAAAATAACAATGATGAAATAATAAGCACTAAACTAAATTGGAGTTTTTCAGTTTGGAAGTTTCTGAATTTTTTTAACGTATTCAACGAACCGATAAAAACAGTTAGCCCAGTGGGGAATTTCTCCTATATACTGCGATATCATCTACAAGCTACAAAGAATATCTTAAAAAATTGAACAAAAAACAGGTGAAATCACAGGTTTTTCCATACCTTTGATTGCAAGATCCACAATGTTTCAAAAGTATATATATATCTGTTGGATTGCACCTCTGTACTAACGGGATTCTATCAGAAAAATGATGCAGTGTTAGCTGGATAATTTTCTTTTGCAAAATGAATCCTGTCAAATTCATTTATTTTCATTTTTTGAACAATAGTGAACTATAACAGAATCAATCTTAGAATAGTTACAAAAATGGCAGAGTATGTTTAATAAGTTCCGATTGTTTTACTGTTGAATGGGTTAAATTTCACATCTCAAAACAAACGTGCTATGACATGTGATAATTACGAATAAGACCCATGATAGTTTTGTTTTCATGGATAGAGAGGGAATTTTCAAATTGAATTGAAAATCAATCAGGAAAAATTAATTAAATCATAAATCAAGAAGAGAAATTTGAATTGCAACCCGGGAGTCACCGCCACATAAATTGTAAATCTAGAAAAAGTTGGATAGATAGCTAAATTAAGTTTCCAGATAAATAAATTTCTACCAAAAGGGAAATTAGCCCCAGTGAAGAGTTCTGCCTGTAATCGATCCTGAAAATTTACGTTCATGATAACTGAAAACATTGGTTCATTTTAGAGTTTACACAGAAAGAAAAAACAAAAACAAAAACCTTTATGTCTTGATCCAATGAGCATTATAGTACAAATCTATACGGAAAGATCTTTATCAATTACGTTTCCTTTATCAAATCATATTGCTTATTTGATATCTAGTAGTAGTGCACTTAATGTGAGAAAAGATATAGCTATCGGACTAGATTTAGTTTTTACAAGCAGAATAGTGTCCGCAGTCAAATTTGTGAGTCACTGTTAGTATCAAATAGACTCCCAAGGTTATTTTTCGCAAGTTTAAATCATGTTGGAGTGTAATTGTCGATTAACAAACATAACCATCATCTATCTGTAATTGAATTTAAAAATATAAATTTTAAAAATATAAAAGACCCTGTGTATTCCAAAGAGAAAAAGCAACAAAAATTGAATGAAATATAAATTAGTAAGAAAAATCAATAGTCATTCTATTCCAATATCCTTCGAGGAATAAATATTGAGCACGGATGTTTATTCTTCGAGATTTATGAAAACACATTTAAATAAGTAACATCAGATGGATATAATCTTAGATATTTCCATTTCCTTTTCAATGAATTTTCAAAGATAATTTTCCTAGAAGGTTTCAATTTGCTCAGAGGATACTATCAGGGAAAAAAACATTGGTGCTTACATCAATCACCAGACGGGGCAAATAGGAGCCCGTCCTGCACCGGTTGACTAAGAAATCCAGAGACTAATACAACAAATGAGAAGAAGACTTAATTAATCATGCCTACAAAAAAGAGGTAACCAACGAAAACCCGGATGTACTTCTAAGCAGACAGCAGATTATTTGAATGAAGGGAAACCCAGAAACTGTGCTGGTTGGGGAGGGACTTGAATATGTGAGTATTTAGAGTAAACGAAATCTATGATGTATGGAGATGTCCAAACGTGACGATAAATAGATGCTGAAGAGAAATGGAGAGAGGGGGTGGGAGATGAGGCGCTCTGGGCTTGGATAGTAGTAAGCAATGAAGAATGAGAGAGAGAGACAGAGAGAGACACAGACAGACAGACAGAGAAGCAGGGTTGTTTCGGGTTTTATTAGTGGTTAACCATGTAGATCCTATGTTATCCTTGTGCAGTGTGTTCAATCCACACCGGGTGATATTGTCCTAATGATAAACTGAGTAGATCGCTAGATAGATAGATATGAACACACTTGCATAGTTAGTTATGAACAGATTTGTATAGATATATAGGAGGATGGATGGATGGATGGATGGATAGAATGGAATAGAATGATATGAACGGACTGAGATAGATGGATAGACATAAACACATTGAGTACATACATACACACACATGTATATATACATATATATGTATTACATCTCTTCAGTGAGGCTATAGACTTTCCATTATCCTATCCGGTATCACGAGGCAGGATTGAAACCTGCTCTTCAGACCTGCAGACCGATGTCATACATTTGGACTACGGAACTGGACAGTAAGGCTAAATTCAAGCCATACATTTATTTACACAGAAATCCCTCATCCACCAGACTGCTCTATCCCTATGGAAGAGCATTATATATATATATATATATATATATATATATATATATATATATATATATATCCCTAATTACTTATTATTGGGTTACGTTGCTAACAGAATTATTGATGAGCAGTTTGAGGAATCAAATCTGAAGTTTCACTTTGATAAGAAAAAGGGATGGAAGTGAAGAAAAAAGTGACTGATAAAAAATAGAGAGAGTGAAAGTGGGGAGATAGATGGATAGATAGATAGATAGATGGAAACTCAGATGGATCAAAGTATCGATAATGAATAATTAATCAAACTATTTTTGGAAGTGATTAAGTTTCGACGGTTAATTGTATTAAACTGAAATTTTGTTATGATTTAATCTGCAAAGGGATTCGGTATTAATATACAAGGTTCACTGCTTTCAACGACATCGCTTTGGCTAATTTCAAAGCATCAGTTTACATCACGTTAGGCTAAAATCCTTTTTATCTCCGGGTACTTGAGTGTAAAGGCACTTTATTCTCTCATTCGGGGCTGCAGACCTTCAAATTACCGATAAAGTGGCAAGTTTACCAAAAAGATGTGGACATTTCGATCCTTTGATTATAGAAAACACTACTAATATAGAAGTCCTCCGTTGTTCATCTCATTTATGTTGTCTAGGTTAAATGATAAATTCTCTGTTTATTAACGGGGGATCATTTTGAATGGAGTTTCGATATAATATTACGCAATTTATTATCATTCGGATCATACATCCATTTCTTAATAACATATAATAGATTTTTGACTATATATATGAGAATAATAGATGATTTAGAGTTTCAATAAATTTATTTCACAGCTAAAAGTTTCTTGTCAAAGGTTCAAAGTAGTCTGCATTCATCATGTGATTTATCTATCTGTCAATCTATCTATCTATCCGTCTACACACAAACACAAACACAGACATACACACACACACATATATATATATATATATATATAGAGAGAGAGAGAGAGAGATAGAGAGAGAGAGAGAGAAAGAGAGAGAGACACAGAGAGAGAGATAGAGAGAGAAAGAGAAAGAGAGTGAGACTGTGACCGCCCACAATTCAGAAGCATATTCATTTTTCTTTTCGCTTTCCTTTTTCTTAAACCTTTGAGCCTAGACAACAAAATGTGTCGGGACGTCTGGATATGGAGCCAGTGTGCTTACCTAAGTATAACTACAGACTTGACATATTGTTCGAGTCACTTCTTATGACTGTTCATTCACCCATGTGAATAAAAAATCCATTCGGTCAGTTTTAATCTAAGATTCCATGCAAACCAACGTGATATCATATTTAAGAATACTACTTCTTCGGTGATACTTCTTTGAGTTGATTATTTACTGACATATTCAACCGAAGAATCTGACAAAATATTAAGAACACTAAACCTATACTTAGTTACTCACTTTTCACATCACCTCGGTTCCATCAATCTTAGTCAAGACGAAACCATATAACATTTTAGCACTTACGGACATCTCTATGGGCTATTCCATCGCGATACACCCGACATTTATCACTTGGCATTACGTGTTCGATCTCCCATCCTATTCAGCTACATATCAGTCAGGCAAATGGACCGAATATTCTTCCCATTACCCTTGTTCTGGTTAGTCCAATGATTTCTCACACTGACAAGTACTAAATCAATCTTTCTATTTGGAAAGTTTGAAATGCGAATGAGTTGGATGAACCGTCCCATCATGAAGTGAATTCAATTCGAATTTACGACGATGTAATTATTAGTATATACGCTGTTGGTGTAATATAATGAATAATGCTTTTGCAATTTCAATGATGCTGATTTTAGGATTTTTACATGTATTTGATATAAATCTGTGTAAGTATAGAAATTATATATGTTGATCGTTTATCTATCAAATATACATTCAGCTTTTTTGGTTGATAGAATTCATCAGCGAGAGAAGGCGTACATTCCAAGAAAGGCAAAACTCTGATTTGAAAACCTTGCCTTCGTCTAGTTTTATTCTCACATGATCATTGGTTCAAGATAGTGAAATGTTTTGTCGAGCAAATGGTTATGACTTAATGATAATAGAAGATAAAAATGGAGCCTCTGATATTTTTGGGGACTGGTGTTAGAACCTCTTTTTTGGGTTCAACATGAATCACCCTGACAGTGAGTGAAGATGTATATTGAACGAAAATACATTCAGTTTCATAGTGTCATAACTGATTCAATGGCTTTTTTCAATTCTCGGTAAACTTTGCAGATAATCAGTATGAAAAGGATGTTTTTTTGATTTATCGACATTCACGAGGTTTGGCGTCCATTTTTTTTATATGATGGGAAGCCTTCAGCCACTATAAGTTACTTTTCCGATTCATCTTTTTTCATACTTTCATTGAGAGCGCACGTCTTCAACGACACAACACTAACTTAAAACCTAATTAACGGTGGATTTATGATAACATAAGTATCTCTCTCTATATCTATCTATCTATCTATCTATCTATCTATCTATCTATCTATCTATATATGTATATATATATATATATATATATATATATATATATATATATATATATATATATATATGTATATATATATCAATTGAGTTACTTTACTCAAATTTTAAGATACAAAGAATTAATTTTTAACGCATAAATAGGGTTACTTCGCCTAAAGTATAAAACTAACTTCATTGTTTGCTATAACCACGTTTTCTGCAAGATAAAAAAAAACAATCTCAATGGAAAACAAATCACTAGATCCACTGAGAATCCAAGTAAGGAATCACTCTAAGATAGCAAGTTTTCCATGAAGCATGCTCCACTTATGACAAAAAACAACAAAAAACAAACAAACAAACAAACAAACAACAACCACAACAAAAATAGTTTCAAGAAGAGGTGTTTACAAACAAAGCATGCCTAAGATAGTTACCTCTGACTCATAGGCCCTGATCAGGTTGACCTTTGCACTTAAGGAATCATGTTCTACATCACATGAGGAGATTAT
The DNA here is from genome assembly GCA_963457665.1 of Thysanoteuthis rhombus. Lineage (NCBI taxonomy): Eukaryota > Metazoa > Mollusca > Cephalopoda > Oegopsida > Thysanoteuthidae > Thysanoteuthis > Thysanoteuthis major. The sequence continues at coordinate 3,789,328 of OY735240.1, read as the reverse complement.
GAGATAGCAGAGTATATTAAAGGAAAAATGAGTCAAGGATATCATATAACCCATCAAACAACTCAAATGGCAATGAACTGGTCATGACTAAGAAGACAAGCTCCGAAAGTAGTTGCTCCACGATGCTAATGATAAAGAGGTCTGGCAGATCCTGGTTCATGTCTGTGTCAACGGGCATTCTGTCATATTAAGGACCTTTTTTTTTTTACTAAGAATAGTTTGTCAAAGAGAAAATTTCCAATGGAGCATAGGGCCACAACGACTCAGAACTCCATACGCTACTTTTCACTTTTCTTATTACTTCAAAATTATCAACAAAAACAAAGGCCCAGTGTTCATCTGCAAGTCGAGAAAATGACCAACCACAACAATAACAACAGTTTCAGAGAAAGAAATGCATCTCTGAGCCTGTCATTCAAAGTAAACAAACCCCAACCCTACACAATTTATAGCAAGAAACTTCAACTGACTTGGCAGTGCAATAACCACCAAACCAAAACATCGATTTTTAGTTTGGAAAACTTCAGCTGGGATGTACCCAGGGAACGCAGGAATCCGTCAACAATGTACCCTAAATATAAACTGAATGAAAATCAGTTCATGTACAGCTATCTTGAAAGAGAACTATATGTGTTTCAATATTCCTTCGTTCTGATTATCCCTAACCTCTTATAAATATATCAAGATATATATCCTAAATGAAGAATAAATTACTAAATCCACCCCAGAAATCAACCTGCTCTCTATTCCGACGATTGTTTGCTTTTTGCAAATTTTATTAGATTTCATCGAGAATATCGATATATATATATATACATACATACACATATACATACATACATACATATATATATATATATATATATATATATATATATATATATATATGTATATATATATATATATAAATATATACATATATATATAAATATATACATATACATACATATATGTATATATATATTTCAAATTTGTGGGTTGCAGTCAATCATGATGTTATAGTATTGATTCTGTGATTGATTGCTCTTATCAAAGTCTCTTAGCTTTCGGTTCCCATGGCAGAAATTTATCGTTGATTGAAGAATAGTTGGTGAAAAGAAGGACTTTTTGCGACGGTTCGTCTAATTATATTGCGTTACTGGAACTTTTTTTCAGACGTAAACGGATGGGGTTGAGTTTAAAGTCCGATTTGAAAAGAAAATTATTTGGCTCTAGGGAAATTAGACCCAAACTAAATCGACTGTTTTGTTTCTTCCCACCAGTGAACCTATTCATCTCATTGACAACTTGTCGACAAATTAACCCAATGAAAACTTATATAACTTCAATAAACTTTGTTGACAATCATACCAGACACAGAAAAAACCTTACAGAATAAAATCAACTACAATTTAACATTCAGGAGTCCACTGTAAAAACAAGAAAAAGAGAGAGTATGAATAAGCTAAATAATCATCCAGGTCTCCTTGCTCCTCTTTTCACTCAAAAGTGCACAGAAGCTGGTTTTTTGGGAGGAGAGGTCAGCTTGCATTTCTTCATATCAGCAGATAACAAGAAGGAGAATAAGGAACATATGATACAGAGTCGCCTATAAGTATCCTTGAAAGGAACAAGCCATCTACAACCGCAGTAAATGGCAAATGGAATTCATATACATTTCAAAAGTAGTATGAAGTCATTCCGTGTCTACTGACTATCTGAATCAAGAATTAATTATTTACAGCGTTTTTCAGGTTCCAGAAAATGATAGGTTTCGCCTATTTTAATGGTTGAAAAACATTGCTTTATGAGCAGGATTTATCATTTTGTGGTAATCGTTAAGAAACTTTTGCCGTTTCGATCCTCCCAATTTTACAAGAATAATCATTGCTCATTTCTGGTCAAGTGATAGTGGTTACCTCAGACGCTTTACCGTCTTGCATTGATTCATACTGACAATGTTTCGACTGCTTTAATATCTGACCGTTCTCAGGTGTCTTCTGCATTCCGTTCTCTTTCTCCGATAACTTTACTTACTTGCAACTCCAATTTCTTGTCCTTTGGTCGAAATCAAATATCAGAATTGTTTTCAGGGGGCTGACCCACTAAGCTGCAACTCCCTATTGCACTTGGAAAATGAATAATTTCTTGAATCACCCACACGAAGTCCGACACTAAAATCGACCTAGTATTACTTTTCTCCACATGAAGAGGTAGTTAAGTACACTTGGAGAGGTTCTTTTGTGGGGTAATATACCGTTTCGAGTTGGTTTGGTTCATTCAGGCCCATTTTCAAGGTTTCGATGTTTTTTTAAAACAACATTTTAATCTTTTATTATCCAAACTTTCAAGGAACATATAACATTCATTAGACGAATATCTCTGCCGTATTTGAGTGTTTTGTTGTCCCTGGATTTGGCATGGTGAAAAGAATCTCTCGTCAAACTTATAATAATTGGTTGGTGAATAAATAAAAGTTTGCCCCTGGTTTGTAGGCTGCTTGCTAACTTTACATATATATATAACATATGGTGTGTTAATGCACGTTTCCATATTCAGAAGTAGGATATAATTTTGAAGTATGCATTTCTTCCCATCTACTTTCAGACAAGGAGATCAAATCATAACTCTCCTATACATTGGTGCACCCCAACCAGGTACAGCCTTTAGGAACGCTTCGATGCAGTGACGTTATTATTCGCAGTAACGTTGGCTATGTTTACCAAATAGCGACAAAAAGATTATGTTTCGAATGATTGAGGAGAAAGAAAATCAATAAAATGTGGATTCTTCAAAATGAATCAAACATCAAGATAGAAATGAGAGAGACAGCATGGCAAGACCGGGGCTTCTCTCCCAGCTGACAGACCAGCAACCGTTTTTGAATCTGAGGGTCAATTACACACGTTGAAATCCTTCAGAAATCTCAGTGCACCTAGTGTTGAGTAAGCATGTGTTTATGGGCATCTTTCTTCGCCGAGTATTTATCAACGAATCTTGGAACGATGACCGAGTTTAATGAATGATTCAAAGCTGAGATTAGTTTTCTGGCATACTGATTGCTTTCCTTTCGATTACAAAGAAATTAAATCATCTCCAACACTTTACGACACTTCACGACACTTTGATTCAGTGATGTTGTTGTTGACGGCAGTGTTTGATTCATAGATATATTGAGGAAGAGAATGATAGATTTGTGCAATAGTTATAAAAAGAAGACACAATATATCCCCTGCGGTGAAGAATAAATAGAAATCGATAAAACCAATGCTTTTCGAAGTAAACCGTACGAACTCCCTTCCCAGCTGCTATACTTTCTCCTTTGTTTGCTTTGTGAAACCCAGTCCATCCTCTCAAGTATAAACTTCACCGGCAAAATGAGAGCCTTCTACAGACAGAACTCTTTGAAATACCAGTTTGCTATCTTGAAAGTACACACATTTTTGTAAACGTCTGCTTTCTTGAATTGTGAATGACATATCGACGCATGCGCAAACAAGTCTTTTGGCGAAGGGGAAGGTTTATGAAATATGCATCGTTTTCCTTTTACTTTCAGAGAATGAAATCAACTTCAACCCACAACAGCAATACTCAAAGCCCATATGTGCAGGCCCTTGCCAACACCTCGGCGCTATGACGCTGTTGTTGACAGTAACGATGTACATCCTTATCCTATAGCCACAGAAGGAAGAAATCTCTTCCCAACGATTGACAGAAGACACATCAATAAAATATGGGACATTCTTGGAACCGCAAGGTTACTGTGACATCAATTAGATGAATCAAAATGGAAGAGGTTATAAAAATAGGTAGTCAAATGGTACAGGGAGTTTTTTTTAACATTATCATGAGAAGTGAAGGGTCTGGAAATAGTAGAGGAAGTCCCTGTTGTTTGCATGAGAGTCAATGCATGTTTTTTTCATTTCATGGATGAATAGAGAGCCGTGAGTGGTTTTTTGAAAAGCTCTTAGGAATAAAGGTCCATTGAAAAATAATGAACAAGGAAGAGGAGAGATCAGAGCGCAAAGATAGAGATAGGTACACACACACACACACACACATAAATATATATATATATATATATATATATATATATATATATATATATAGATAGATAGATAGATATATATAGATATATATAGATATATATATATAGAGAGAGAGAGAAAACAGACGGATCCACAGATGAGGTGAAATATAATGTATACCTTCATATATATATATATATATATATATATATATATATATATATAATGGACAAATTTCTATCCCATCTCCTTCCACAAGAAGCATGATGTGCCAATCACAGACAAAATTTCATTTCTTTTCCCCATCTTGTGTCTGGTATTTTTTTCTTTGTTTACTATACGAGTGAAAGATAAAGCGACAAAGGCAAACTTATATAAAAACACAGATACATATATATATATAGATGGATAGATATATAGATAGATATATATGACCTGGCTGAGATAAATTGACTAATAAATCCGTAGTGATAGATATCTACACACCTACATGAAAGACTAAAGAATAAATATAAATATGTACACAAGAAGATATTAGATAAAAAAGATACACGTGCCAATAAAATAAAAACATCATTATATCACATATATTGCGCATGAACTATATCTACATATAGATATATACGTGTGTGTGTGTGTGTAAAGAGGGAGGGTTTAGAGGTAGGGATTGGAACACATTCCAGATTCGTTTTCATCTTGGTTTTCTGAGGGTATTTGTGTTCCAACGCCTTCACTCCATTTCCGCCTTCTGCCTCATCTCTATTTATTGTGAACATATTCTTACACCTTCCACTCACAGAAGATCTTATCAATGAAAGAGACACTGACTAAATAAGATAAGATCTCTTGCTAACAGAAGGCGTAACAATTTCTTTCCTAGAAAGTAATCACAAAAAAGAAGACAGAAGATGTCTATATTTTATAAAAATAATATCCAATCGCAGTTTGTAATCTTATGTTTTTATATATGTGTGTCCGTATGTGCAGTTGTGTGTGTATTTATAATTTCCATAACCCCTACATCTGTATCAGAAACACTAAGTTAAATTCCCCCGTATTCACCAAACAAATATAACATAAATCCAACTCATGAATTTTACATAACATTCAACGGAACCAAACCAACGCATCGAAGCTTCAATTACCATTGATAATCTCTTCACTAAAATACCCGTCGAAAAACTATAAAAAACTTTCTCAAAGTATGTTTTGACATGCCCCCCTCCGACCACCAGAAATCAAACTTCCCATACTCACCAAGCTTTAACTAGATTGGGGTACAAAGTTTTTTTACAACCATAATTGAAATACGTGGACTAAAGGTGTTGTTTTGGGGGTGCATTTGTTCCGAGTCTTTCAAATTCCGGTAATTACTTGTAAAAAAACAGATTTTTTTTTCTCTGCCAACAATACAAACAAAATAGAAAATTTGAAGCAGTTTCTGACTAGAAAATTTAATTTATAAACTCAATATGAAAATAGAACGCCCGTTCTTTAGGTTCTTGTCGATCAAAATAATCGAATCTTTATCATTTCAGTCTGCAGAAATCTTGCAATTAAAAAGCTGAACAGGGATACTCACACAGATTCAATTTAGCAATTATCAAAAACATAATCCATACAGCAAATTTAATCTTGCCTTTCTTTGACTCGTTCCATGAAGAACTCAACAATATTGCACAAATACTGAAACAATGTTTTTTCTTAGAAAAATGGTCGACAATCAATTAAATCAGCCCATACTAAGCTCGATAGTAAAACTATAAACGTTTACATCATCAAAAGCGATGAAAACATGATAAATTTGTCCTAATCTAACTGGATACACAACAATTATGGACAAGACCAGTAACAATCAGAAGTATCCTGAAACAACATACTTTTTCAGTTGAAGAAGACAATGAAATAAAATTTCATCTCGGGGTATTTAGGATATGAAGCTTAATTATCAGCTCGAACCTCTGTTGTGAAATATCTCTAATGTACCAAACTTCACTTGCTGTTTGGAAAATTGTCTCCCCCATCATAAACATCTAACCGTCATATATATAGGACATGAAACACACACACACACACACACACACACACACACACACACACACACGCACGCACGCGCACACACACACAAACACATACACATGCGTATATATATATATAGAGAGAGAGAGAGAGATTCAAGAAGGGTACTAATATCCAACGAAAAGAGTCAAATAAGATCAGAGAAAAGGAGTCAGAACTAAAGAACAATCACTAGATATTCAAGTTATAAATTACATTGAATATGAAATAATTTGCTGACATTGTGGCTCTACATGATATCTCTTACATATTCACGCGCGTGTGTGCGCGCACACACACACACTTATCATTCTATGATGTTTTATCTATGAGATTGATATACATATATGGGAAGTGATAGGGACAGAGACATAAAAACAGAGAAGGACAGAAAGAGAGAGAGAGTGTGCATGAAAGAGATTGATCATTTAAATTGACAGAGATAGACATAAATAGATAGTTGGATCGGTGAATCTGTATTAGTGCATGAGATTAAGTTTATATATTTCCTTTTTTGAAGCACCTGAAATGCTGACACCAAAGTCATAAGGAACCCAACAATAACAGTATCTCTGTAATTGGCTGTAGAAAAAGATAGACCTAATATAAACATGGATAATGCTCTCCATGTTACAGATAGACTTTCTACGTTTGTCTCCAATTCTTGCTTGAGCATGAAGGGTGAAAACAAAACACACCCTTTTTTCTTATCTTTCTTATTAACACAGCTGTTTCATCTCATTGTAAATAAGAACAGGAATAAAGAACACTGTATGTTCATAGGTTTTTATCCCATCATTGTTTTAAATCACAATAAATATGAGATAATATAGATCCCTTTTTAATTGATCAAATATTTTTCAAGTCTTTATAGATGTTGATATTTGCTAAGTTCGGGATGGCTTAATGTCAATGACAAGAAAAAAAATCGAAAGACTGTGTTGCAGCAAACGTGCAAGTAGGGAGAACCTAATTGGAAATAAAAAGCATCCGAAATCCAGACCATCAATGACGATGTAGAACCAAAAGTGATATTAAAGCTTCTATCATTGGATGTAATTTTTTTCTACTACTTTATTTGTTTAACAAACAGTTTGATGCTATGTCCCTGTCGGGCAGCGAGTTCTATTCGACATAGATCTAAAGTAAATCTAGCCGACAAGTTGGAACATGCCAATCATTATACTTTTCACACAATACATCAGCATATCTATCATCAAGCCTCCTGACGGAGATAATAATGTACACTTTTCTTCCTCCGGACATGCCGACAAAAAGAATGAAAAGGAAATCAACTATTTTGCGATCTTCATTTTTTTTCCCTTTTGACTTATCTAGTCACCGTTCTTCCAGATCCAGTTATCTAAAGTAAATTTTAATCTTATCATGTGTTTAATCCGATCAGATTACAGTCCAGTGTATGAAATAGTTCAAGTTTCGGAGGAAGCTTATCTTTCCCTATACGACCAATTTTGCATATTTATATCACAAAGTATTTGAACGTTGCGGTAAAAAAGCAGCAAAAACACAGAAAAAAAAATTGAAGAACTAATAATCTTAGAAATTCGAAAAACCAAATAATTCATAGCTCCTTCCATGAGTCCTCCCGTAAGGTTTGTCAGTTCTTATGCTTTTGAGCTTCAAAATGCCAAAACTTTCCAAAATTATCCAGATCATCACTTCCTTTTTGACAAGGATAATTTTGCCCAAGACTGAGGATTCTTCGTCATGATGTGGAGAAGTCTATTTTTTTCTCTTTGCAACATTTCACTTTGCAAATCAAAATCACTGATAGCCTTCGTTTGGAACAGACTTGTTTTGTGATCTAACCTTGGGTTTTTCGACATAATTTTTAAATGTGCATATTTCATGAGATTCCTTTTCCGAGCCAGTTTCCTAGACAAGTTCCATGTTTAATCTCATTTGGTGACCATGACCTTTGGCAACAATGTTTGTGAATAAATTTGATCATTTTGAAAATACATTTTTTAATTATTCTACTTCCCAGCATATGAAAAAAAAAATGTCGACTCCATCTATCGGCCTTAGGACGGTAAGTCTTTCACAAATTGAATTTTATTCTCCTTCATTTAACTTTCTCCTTCAAAAGAGATACCTCATAGGGCCATTCCTTTATTAAATTGATTGGATTATTTCATTCGGAAAGTTGTATCTTGGAGTTTATGATTGATCTGCGGGATGAAAAATCCTCATAACTTTTATACCTTACTAATTATTATTATTATTATTATTATTATTATTATTATTATTATTATTATTATTATTATTATCATCATCATCATCATCATCATCATTATTATTATTATTATTATCATCATCGTCATTGTTATTATTATTTCTATCATCATCGTCATCATCATCATCATTATTATTACTTTTTATTACTTATTTTATCAGGAAATAGATGCAAAAAATCCAACAGAAATGATTATAATTGAAATGAATCAAATATAAGATATTCAATTCATTAACACAATCAATATTCATGTACGTGTGTACTGATGTGTGTATGGATATGTGTGGACATGCAATTCGTATAGTTTTACGTGGATATACATGTATGAACATACGATGAATAATTTTGATATTTTGATAGAACCCCTTACGTGCTGCAAAAATTATATCTAACCTTTCTCATCATCTGCGCATCCCAGGCTCAGAGGTATATAATCAATAAAACAAGACCCAAGTACTTTTTTATGAGTAGAATTCCACAGTGATGGAAAGCAAAAATTAATAGCAAAAACAAGGAGACTTGTTCAGGGCATATACAAACAAGGCCGATGTACGAAGAGCTCACATCTAGATAGGATTTGTATCCATCGGCTGTGGTCAAATATCGCTCGGTGATATTTCCGTTCCTCCCTCTACCAATTCTCTTTTTTCAATTACAAATTTTCCCCTAAAACTAACCATGTTGGAGGGCTGGATTGTTGGGACACATTTTTATCGAATTTTGACTACTTTTTACTTTTTTCTTAATTTTTTGTTGATTTTGAAATCATTACATAACTGAGGCTATCAAACTGCAACTGAGAGTGAGTAGTGCAGATGAAAACAACAAGGTATCTGTGAAAACCACTAGTTCCATAAGTTGCGTTAGAAAACAAAAATAATTGACGTATTTTCAATATACTGTTTATATCAAAGTTGCCTTTCGCTGGACAACACCAGGTATCCCTATATCCCTGCATCCCCATTAGCATCCATTTTTTTCATTTTTTTCATATGACTCTCCCCAATTTCAAGGACATCCGTCTCCAATTCTAACGAAAAAATGTGTCAACAAAAGTTTTCACAAATTTAATTTTGTAATACTTTTTGTGATTGAAGAAAAGAGAAAAACAAGAAAAATTCAATCCACCTTGGATGTGACGTGGGGGATACTTACTGGCTGATTCACGATCAATTTTTATGCTTATGCAATATTTAGTGGATAGGCCATTATGATTAATTAGTATAATCAATTAATCTATAAGTTGTAAATTGCATCCTAAAAAACAGAATCATTAAAAAAACCTTCTGCAAAATGTGGCTTTATGATTTTAATTATTGAACAAAAATATATTAACATTACATATGAGAAAACGCATATTGGTGCTGTGGGAATTTTTTTCAAAAATCCTATTTTAAATGTTTAGTTACATAGGCGTACATGCATTGGAAAATAACTGTTTGGTGCTTAAGAATTATCATTGTTTTGTCTATTCTTGGAAGGGTGAATGGTGGAATTTACCAAGTATATTAGTGTTTACTGATTATAGTAAAAAACTGGCTTTCTCTTTCTTCCCTTCTCTCACCGTGCTTAGTTGAGTCGTTTAGTATTCATTGATTGTTTCACAGATTAATCTGAGAGGACATGATTCAATCTGATTTTGGACATTGTTTTGTAGGATAACCTGATTGCATACATTTAAGAAAAAAAATCCCATTCGTGTGTGAGTGAATTAATGATATCACACGCATTTGTATATGTCTGTGTCAATGTTTTCGTGTTTTCAGGGGTGCATAAAAGTTTATCAATATGTTTTTTTCCCATTTTCTGTTAAAATCTACCAACGGCAAGCATACATAGATACTTTGAGATTTTTGATATGAATTCATTCTGGTGTTACTATTCTTATAGATTCCAATCGTTTGAAAATCACCATCCCATTCATAGGCCAATCTTCGCTGGGAAACACCAACGGTATTATCGCTGATTGGAAGCATTCATCCACAATTTAGTCAACATTTCTAAGGTTTCATCATAATCATGATAATGGAATTTGCAAAAATATGATGATGAATTCGGTCAGGGATGAGACGTGGCATGTTGTTGAGTGCACACGCTTCAGGCAGCGAGTGATGACCTTGTGTCATTAGATTTAATCAAAGAAAAGGAAGCACACGCTTAGTCCCTTATTGTTTTGGACATCATTAACGCTGAACCTATCATTTGGTCTAAATTTCCTAATTTTCATAATTATCACCATTTTGGTATTAGCAAGAATATGATGACAAAATTATTTGAGTGAAAAGGTAGGGACAGAAGTGAGACGAAATAATGAGAAAAAAATGATGAGACAAATAACTGAGACAAATAATGAGGAATTTTTTTGAGTAGAAAGGTTTGGACAGGGAAGCGATGCGGCAAGTTGGTGAGTGTACATATGAGGATTGGCAAGTGGTGTCATTGTGATTTCAGATTTAATTTAAAGAAAGGTGATCAGCTGTCAAGTCCATCGAGTATTGGACATCATTAACGCTGAACAAATAGAAAAGAATGTCTCATACCAAGGTGCTTTTTTTCTTGGACTCTGAAAAGTATATTCAGTATTCATTTTCTGCTTAAATTTGGGCTGACATAAGTATGCTCTCCACAAACAAAGGCATACACACAAACCTGGATAGAATAATAATTGACATGTCTGCACGGAGATTTTTTACATAGATTTGCATTTGCATGGATTTTAATTTATTGAACATCAACACTCCATTTCTTTTTCAAAAGAAAAAAGACTGACAAAATCACGTGGTAGCCATCTTCATCCCCCTCGATGACTCGAATACGAGTGTAAGATAAAAAAACAAAACAAAACATAATTTCTATGTTTAACTATTTTAAAGGAATATATCGATGATATTTCCGTTATTTAAACACTAAATCTTCATTACTTTCAATGCAGTGAAGAGAAGTAGTACTGATGGATAACTCTTCTTTTATTTGCTATTTTTTAAGTTACTAAGTTCAAAATACTAACACTATTGGGAATCTATTAATTCCAGTTGATTGAAAATAAACTCCTTATTTCTCATATAGAAATAGAAAAAGAAAAACAACAAGAATTACTCAACGATTAAAATTTCTTATCTCCCCTTTGGGTCGTATTATTCAATTTTCAGAATTAGCACGATAACGACATTAGCAGTGATGTATATTGATGTGATTCGACGAAAAGGAAATTGGTGAGAGCTAGCATCACGTAGATAACGTTCTTGCAGGTATAAGATTAATTGAATGAATGGAGGAAGTGACCAAGTCTCTTATCTTTACGGAATAATTAACGCCAAAGGGATAATGAAGACGGAATGAATCCATTAGAAACAGTGGGGTTGTTTTTATTACCATTCAAGATTTAACCGTAGTGAAGTTCTCCACAAATTTGAACCAATAAAAGTGTACATTTCGCTACCCTTATGTACACACACACACACACACACACACATATATATACATATATACATATATATATATATATATATATATATATATATATATGTATGTATGTATGTATGTATATATATATATGTATGTATTTATGTATGTATGTATGTATGTATATATATATATATATATGATAAAAAGATCATAAAAAAACCTCCAAATATTGTTTGTAAATTTCAAATATCAGCCAAAGAGAGGAAGTATCATCAATCGACATTTTGAAAGACATTTTGTATCCAAATAGATAATTTCAGGGTTTTTGGTGCTCCACATAACTCTCTAACTCTCTCCCTATCTCTGTCTATTTCTCTCTTCCCCCTCTCTCTATGCGATTTCAAAGCAATGCAAACAATGTTCTTGTATTCGAATATCGAAGTTGAGTATGGAATGATTACTTACAAGCTGGATGATAAACAAAATAGTTTACCGTTCCATATAGTGCAGCTTCCTTTTAAAACAAGTAGTATTCCATCCTATATATTCTACAGAACAGTATTAACAGAGTATTTGGGAATCGCTTGAGCAACTCGAAGATATATCCCAGAAATTGATTCTTAAGTGGTCAGTCAAGGCAATGAAATAAGTGAGATTTTTTGACATTTTAATAAAAGTGTCATTTGACATCCCTATAACTTTAAAACTAATAAGCCAAAGACCAAAGTTAAATAATAACGAAAATTGGAGAATATGTTAACCAAATTATGAAAATAGAATAGATTAATAGAGTACATTGAAATATGTTACTTTGTATAATTCTTATTGATTCAAGTTACTGAATATGGATTCAGTCTTTGTCAGCAAGAGAGACCGTTTTATTGACTGGAACCAGGGAAAGGGGAAAGCGTTTGTTTCTAGTCAATTTGTCTGATTTGTAGGTAGTTGGGTGGGATAGATATTTGAACATGGAATACCATGTAACAAATGATTGAAATGTACTAAGTGAATCACCTATTGGGGTGTTACAACCTTCCAGAAAGTAGTTTCATTCGGTTTTTAGTGATACACTTTGTCAAATTCTTTGGTTTATATCTTTGTTAAAAATAAATTGGAAGAATTTCTCCTGTATAATTAGTATTCTTAAAGATGATATCTTTCGTTGGCTGCATGCACTCTCATTTGAAAACCTACACAACAGTATCAATATTTACATGGTCAACATTTAATAGAAATGACACAACAGCGATACACGTCTGTTGTTATACTTGCTGATCCCTCATCATTGAGTGAGTTTTTTGGGTAACCTAAATAAGTAAGCCTTGCTTTAAAAAGGAATAATTAGTATAAGTTATCACAATATATAATACGCATAATACTTAATATAAAATGACAAACAACATGCATGACAAAAGCTATATAATAAGAAAGGAGAGTGGTGTTCGATCAACGCTGTGGTGTCATGTTCAAGTAACAGTTTTGTTTTCAAAATCTTCAAAATAGTTACATGGTAAACAACTGATGATCCCAACAACAATTTATACGTTTTAGCATAAGAACTAAGTATATGTTTAACAGGGAAAACACACTGAAGAAAAATACATAATTGTATTGACAGATATTGAGAATTAGCTGACTGAAGTGACACAAAGAATAATTGTGAATAAGTTTTTAAATGTTTAGTTTTTTTTAAGCTGTAAAACTTTCTACACTTAATAAGCATATATATATATATATATATATATATATATAAATATATATATATATATATGTGTGTGTGTGTGTGTGTGTTTGCGTGCATGAATGTGTGTGAGTGTGTGTGTGTATATGTGTGCTTGCTTTTGTCCATTTAGATTATAATATCAAACATGCGTTCGTATCCAGAGGACCAATAATAATATAATTAGACAAAAACAAACAACATTGAATCAATTGAAAGGTGAAAAACAAGTTTCCAGAAGTCAACTGATTTATATATGATGCAACTTGCATTGAAAGATGTTTGACATTGAAAAAAATGATGCAGATTCAGTAAATATGTAAATTTGTCAAGAATCTTAAAAAAATAATCTATGTTCATACAAAAATGAAAACAAACGAATCCATAAATAGAATCTTATTTCAGATCTCATCTTCCTCAGATCATGTTTATGTTATTGCTTTTTCTTTTTAAAGGTGAAATAGGTCTATTAATTGGTTGGAAGAACCAATTCTGATTGAAACAACATTCGTGTTGTGAATGATGGAATTAATTTTAGATAACATACAACAAGAGATGATATCTCTCTCTCTCTCTCTCTCTCTCTCTCTCTCTCTCTCTCTCTCTATATATATATATATATATATATATATATATATATATATATGTATATATATATATATATATTATCATCATTTTAATTATTATTATTATTCACTTTCATACTGGTGGTAACAGCTTGAGACTGAAAGAGAGCTAGTCTCCCTAGGTCCCTAAACCTCTCCACCACACTTTTACAGTTCACAGCCGTGTGCTGATTTACATATTCACATCACTTATCCAATAGTTGTCTCTGAAGTGACTCTCAATCTCTGCAGATCTTCGGCCTTCCTCTCATCTCTCCCTCGCCAATAGCGCTGTGGTTCGTATCTCCATTACCATTTGTGGTATATTTTTCCTTCCTCCTCTATTCAGCAAATGCTAATAGCTATAGTTGTTGATGTCATATGACTGAAACTCGTGTAGTCCCTAACAGTGCTGTGGTCTGTACAGTCTCGATCTCTCTTTTCAACACTCACTCCCTCCAATCTTGCCAGCAATGCATTTGGTACGGATCTGAGTGCATTTATCATTACTGGTAGTACTCTCACGTTCGTGTTCCACACCTTTTTTCAGTTCTCTTCCCAGGTCCTGGTATTTTTCCAGCTTTTCACTCTCTCTCCTATTTACACTTACAATAATCTGCAGGCAACATCAACGTCTGTTATTTAGTATGTTCTCCACTCTTGATCTTTGGTTTCTAGGTCTGCTCTTCCCATTTGGATAAGATGGTCAGTTTGGATGGCAAAGTCTAAAAGTCATTTTTAGTTTTCAGGCTGTCTCCGATTTTGCGCTGGTACCACTTTTTTGCATGTTTAAATCCCATTTATTAACTCAGTTCCGAATGATTCACTGTGTTATATCATCGTGTCTGTATTTATACTCTTTCTGGGTTAGTTGACTACATTCACTACTTATGTGGTTTTGCAGACTCATCTCTTTCACCAATTAGACAGCAATGGCTTTATGCTAGTGTTTTGTCGATTTTTGTTTTGTTCTTAAGCATTTAATTGATGCATCTTCAAGTTTCATTTTCGTTCTCTTGTGTATGATCTCTTATTTGCGACACCCTGTATCTGCCTTTCTCCGTATAGTTGCTTCTGTTTCCATTTTCCTTTCCTTTTTGTTCTACTGCTCAATTGTTTTCTACTTATTTGTTGATCGTTGTGCTGATTCGGGCACTCTTTATGGAGTATTCATCGTTTGCTTGCGCATTTTTACACATGTTTAGGTCCTCTGTACACAGTCCCTCATGCTGATGAGTCCTCTTCCACCCTATTTTCTCTTCCAACACAGTCTATCCATGACTTCTCTGGTGTGCAATGTCTTTTGCATTGTCATAGACTTTCTCGTGCGCCAGTCCCTTGACTGGAGTTCTTTGTCAATACAAGGATTGGTCCTGTGTATCTCACTACCGATACAGCTCATGTGTCTATCCCTTTTATAAGGTCCTCCCTGCTTTTTAGTTTCATCTCTAATGTTTTCCCAATCCTTTTAAGGCATTCTCTTCCTAATATCGCTTTCATCGTTTTCAACTTTATATCTTCACATTTGAGTATTTATATCGATATCGTGTAGTCAATGTTCCAATCATCTTACTGTCCGGGATTTCGATTGCGTCTACCGCTGTGAGCCTTCCCGTTGTGCATCCATTTTATCGAACATTTCTTTCTATTCAATTCATCTCTATATCCCATCCTTTTGTTAAACAGTGTTTCCAGCTTTTCCCAGTTCTTTGGTTATAGTTTCACAGTGTCCATGCACATTTGGTAGTTAGCTTTCCCTTCGCTTTGGAGAATTGGTATCCTGTGTTGTTTTTCAGGATTTTATTGAGTAGTATCATAGAACGACAAGTAATGAAGACAAAAAGTACCCCTTGGAGAGTCTCCTTTTTATACTTACCTTTGCTAAGTTTTCCCCTCTGGCTGTCAAGTCTACTTTTCGGTTTTTCATAAAGTTAGCTATGAATTTCACTGCTAGTTCATTATCTTGCACAATCGTGGACATTCGAGAATCCAGCTGTGTGGAAAGATGTCGTGTGCTTTTTCAAGTCTATCCATCCAATTACAATGTTCTTCTTCCGTTTTCTTCTTTTCAGAACATCTCGTCAATGTGGAGCATTTCATTTGCCCTCTTAATTCCTCTCTTTCAGTCTGTTCTTCTGGTAATTGTCCTCTTTTCTTAAACACATGCACACACACTCACACACACATTCACTCTCTCTCTCTCTCGTTCACACACACACACACACACACACACACACACACACACACACACACACATATATATATATATATATATATGTATATATATAATCATCCTGCTAATTGCCCGGTCGTGATTTTCTAGATGAATGGTAAGCACATAATTGATTTATAATTGCCTGCCAGGTCCCTTATTTCAAGCTCTTTTTACATGAGGATGATTTTGCCTCTGATCATCCTGGTACTTTGCCTTCATTTACGTTACTTTAGACTTGGTAGGAGAGTCTTCTTTCTCGGTTCAAATCCTGGTAAAACTTTTTCACTATTTATTTTTATGTGTTTCATCTAAATCTATTGGGCAGCCTATTGCCTTTATCTCATCAATCTAGCCATTTTTTGTCAGTCTTCTCTGGAGTATTCCTCCCATCACAGGGATACCTTTCTGTCTTATCTTGTATTTGTCACGTAGTTTTACATTTGGTGTTTGTACGCGGTGCATTTCTCACTTGTCCTTCATCTCGCCGGAGCTGGTTTTTCTCATTTTGTTTCCCAATTGGGTCTCTCCTTTCTATCATCAGATGAAGTTCTTCCATGTCGTGAAGAGTTACGTTACCATTTTTGCCAAAGCAAAGATTGAGTTGTTCTGCTCTGTGAGGCTGTTCTTTCCAATATAATGCAAGGGGCAGTTGACATCAATCGTAAATGTGTTGTATAGCGGTGAAACTCTTCCAAATATAAAATAAGAACCAGTTATTACACAGTGAATATTTTCCTATGCTGAGACTGTGTAAACAGAATGAAACATTTTAGAGATCAACTAACGCCTTTCCGAAGTGCATTAGATTACTGAAAGTTCAAAAAAAAAATAACTAGATCCAGAATTTGTTTTCTGTGCCGGTGATTCCGAGGCCATTACACTTCTCACATTGCTACAATTGCCCTACTTCGATATATTTCATCTATTTTTTCTGTTTTTTTCTGACTTTGAATGGTTTGACCATCAATTCTGATTCATTGTTCTGTTTTCGTGAACTCAAAATAAAGTTGATTATTCTAAAAGAGAAAAGAAAAGAAGGTCCATCGAATTTGATGATGATTTTAATTGTAAATATGTTAGTTGGGGGAGGTGAAAAAATGATCGTTTCTTTCAGATTGGACAGTAATGTAATTAAGGCCAATTAAAACCAATTAAATCGAATCAATTACCCACTTGATATGTTCAAGAAAAAATAGGGAAGGACTTGATTCAGCTTTCTACCATGAATTGTTCTTTAAATACTAGATAATTGAAGACTCTTTAAGATATTTAAAGAAACATAACCTTAAGAAGAGTATACAAAAATTATCAATACATTGACTATCAGTTTTCTTCAATTCTTTTCTTTTTGCAATGGGTCTATACCGATCATCTGTATCCGTGGGGAGTACTTTGATACCCCGATAGCACAACCCTATTTAATATAAGAACACTGTCTTATTCAGGAAAACTTTTGTAATGTTAATAATATTGATTGAAATGGATTTATGATAATTTAAATTCAAGATGTTGGGAGAATAAGAACAATGAAAAGTTTTCCTTTTGTTTTTTTAGGAATCGACATTATGGCTTTCAGTCTTTTCTATTCACAGTGGAATTTTTCAGGAACGTATGTATACATATCGCAGTTTATTCATGAGATTATATTCATGTTTATCGTTTGTTTGTGTTTCTTTCAGTCCCCTTTCCGGTATAAGTCCCATGGTCCAAACTTCTCTCAATCTGACCAACATTTGATCAACATATTTTATTCATGTATACTATGCAGTAATGTTTTTATCATTCCAATTAACTGGTAAAAGTCCGGCGGTTTGACTTATCATTGATCGGACCAAATTGAAAATAAAGACGACCTTCAATTCAATATTCTGTACATACCAGTCTGTTTAGTTAGATATATCTAACTATATCTCTATCTATACAAAACATATAAGCCGAATATGTAGGAAGAAAAAAATAAAATTGCCAGACCATTCAAAATATTGCTTTTGACTTCTTTCCTAATCGGACTAAAAAAGATAAATAAGCGATTATTTTCCCCGGAAAACAGAAAAAAGTCTGATCGCCCCTATTGTGTTTCTGCCGACCTTACTTTCGTCCAAGTCAAGAAAATGTATTGAGAATATTTTTAAACGATGGCAAAAATCCTTGTCATTGTGATCTTTATTCTTTTGAAAAGAGAATAATAATACCTAATTGGGGGAAAGATTTGGAATCGACGAGCAACAATGGACGAAAAAAAAAAAATCTCCAGAATGTTTAGATACAAATTGAAAAAAATATTCTAAAGGAACATTTGAGTCAATTGTCAATATCCACAGAAAAATGATTGCAAAAAAATGTTTCTCTTCACATGAATTCAAGATTGTAGGAAATGTAATGTTCTTGACAAAACTTTTTCTCGATGTTTGAGTAATAGCTGGGCAGTTGGAACAAGTTTGTCTTTTAAGCTAGTCTCTCTAAGTTGTGGATTACTCTGTAAGAAAAGAGAAAATTTTATTTTCAATAGTCACCATAGCTGAACCTACACCTTGGTGAAATAGGATAAGGCAAGCATTTTCTCTAAATTAATCTCTTGATTACAGGGACCACAGAGTAGTTTTTGGCCATATACTCCGTAAAAACTCTGAAGGAATACCCACAAAATGGACAATATTTTTAGGATTGAATAATTACCTAATTTTCTTTTATAATAACGTTTTCTTTGTTGCATTATATGGTTTTTAGGGTAACCCTTCCGTGAATAGTCAGTTTAATCTTAGTGCTCAGGTTTGTATGCAGATCATCGCTTCTTATATGACTCCATGGCAATCTTTTCATGACTGACTTTTGCTTTCGTCTTCTGTCTGGTGTGCACATCATTGACTATATCTAAATAAATCGATGTATGATAGTAACATATCCTGAACCCAATCATGCCTTCAAATACATTTAGTCTTCATGGATACACTCGTTTGAATTAGCCGTATTTAAGTGGAAATTGTCCATAGGCATTTCTGCATTGCAAAATGAAGGGAAGTAACCAAGATTCTTAAATATCCATCGTCTTGCTCCAACAAATCCTTGATGCCTTTACACGACACAATTTCAAAAGCTAAAATGATATAAAAATGAAAATTTAACACAGCATCCCCGTGGCCAATCATCTTGATTTGTAATCAATGAGACTTCGCTTCGATTGGGGCATTTGCCGTTTGATTTAACCTCAATGTCCTGGGTGGCTGTGAAGCAAGCAATCATATCATCTGTCAACTTGAACTGAAGGGGGTTTAAAGACGCTATATCCCCCCCTCTATTCAATATGACTTTTTCCACCGTTTAAATTTTGAGTTAATCCACTTTACCTCCGCATCGCTTGATTTTTCCATTTTGAAGAGTAATTTCAATGCATGGCAACATTTTATGAATAGACTGTAAACGACACCAGAAAAAAATGTCCGTACAAGAAAATTGAGATCCCTGATCGGTTATTCGATAACAGTTTTCCTGTTTATGCAATAATTTGAGTGGATTTTTATCGGATGTTTTCTGCAGTGAACATTCATGCTTCACGCTGCAACAATTTGCATCCGTCTGGATTCATTGAAAAATACGACCAGGAAGTCGAATGCAATACAGTAACCAGACCAGAATGGTGAAAAAAGATGCTGGGTAGATCTGGTAGTATAGAATGATGGTTGACAGACAGAGCGAATATAATGACACACTCAAGGTGTAAGTAGAAGTGCGTTGAATGGAAGAAGGAAGGAAAACAGGAAGAAAGGAAAGCTGAAAGAATAAGAAAAAAGAATACGAATGTAAACAGATGAAAAATTCTAAAATTAATTTTGATCGTTGAATGATCCCATACAGCTGGATATGTTTTTTATGGATGTGTCGAATCATTTCTCATTAGCATTTCAATGTACATAAGCTTTGTTAGCAAAAAGTGTAGATTACCAAACAGTTTATATCGTGTGAAAATAAAGAATCCCCACGGCCACTGTTGATGAGGAGTGTCGTCTACATGTTATAAATCAGTGAAACAGTACTCAGAGATTTGCCTCGAATTCAAAAATTTAAGTGGGACCGGGGGAGAAAGGAGTGAATAGAAACATAGAGACGAACAGCAACAAAAGAAAGAGGAAAAGGAGTGAAAACATTGAAAATACCAAGATGTTGCAAGAGAGCTGAAACTGGATCATGAAAGTGATTTGCAGTGGCCTGATAGGAGGTGGAGAGAAAATACCCATAAGCTAGTGAAGGTACGTTCCACAGCAGTGCTGTGATAGATGACGGTAAGATTAAATGTTGGCTAAAGACCTGAGGAAGCTTATTGTCACCCAGCTTTCTGCGATGACCACCAGGCAACCGGTGGGAAACTGTAAACTATAGTATTGCTGCGGAAGAAGCGAGTGGGGTGAGGAGGGTTGGATTCTTGTTGTCACTCAATATCCAGCGGTAATTGCCTGACAACTGCTCTGTAATCAATGATAATAATAACAATAATAATAATATTGATAATAATGATATCAATAATAATAATGATGATGATGATGACAACGACGACAACAACAACAATAATAATAATAATAATAATAATAATAATAATAATAATAATAATAATAATAATAATAATAATAATAAGAAGAAGAAGAAGAAGAAGAAGAAGAAGAAGAAGAAGAAGAAGAAGAAGGAGGAGGAGGAGGAGAAGAAGAAGAAAAAAAGAAGAAGAAGAAGAAGAAGAAGAAGAAGAAGAAGAAGAAGAAGAAGAAGAAGAAGAAGAAGAAAAAGAAGAAGAGTGAGGGGAAGGGGGTGTCAATATTAAAATAGAAAGAGGTTTGCTAGTTTCCTAACCAGACCACTCAAATTATGATTGAAATTCATTGAATTGTTTCGGGGATATTGTGTGAGAGAGGGAAGAATACACATTCTTCTCCTACTTCTTTTGATTAGATGACCAGGTAAAAGAAGACAAACAAGCAAAGAAAATACAAGTAAGACGAAGAGGAGGGAAACATCAATCCCTAGTACTGAAAGAGTAACGAGCATTGAACGAAATAAATCAATGACTGAATAATCAAATGATACGAAAACTAAAGTTTCTAATCATCTCTCACAGACACAACTACCGACTGATCGTAGTACCCTCGGGACTTGATAATTGGACCACACCAATCATATTATACTGACCCGTGGGATTGTCATGAACGATATCCTCATCTTAACTCTGTGGGATTAGAAAGATATGATTCCATCTGAGACATAATAACCATGACGCCATTCCAGCATTTTGCAGAAAGTTGCCGATCAAAACTCATACTGGACTGATCAGTTTCCAAATGGCCTGAGACACACCGTTGCCAAACCAATATCACGAAGTCTGTTGACGAGGATGGCATTCACTTTTGCTGAACCTGAAAGCATTTGAAATGGCTAAAAACGTGAAACATATCCTTATTTAAGACAACTGGAGATGCATTTTCGTGTCCAGCATCGATTCCAAGTTTAGAAATTGATAAAATGAAAATTCTGTTTGTAAAAGCGCAAGCATCTTCAGCACTGAGAGCTGTCACTCATTTACTGACTCGCAGACTGACACAACGGAACATTTCGGCAACCTCTCGTTTCAAAATCCTGCAAAATTAATTTATTGTCAATCACAAATAAAAAAGGAACGAATCACCTTGTCTATATACATAGATTGGTCAATATCAAATAAGGGGCAATTGAGAGGGATGTGAGAATGTTCAAACTACATCACTGCTGTGAACTGTGGATTCGTTTTCATTCAGTTTACTCTGATGTTCATGAAGTAACGACAGAAGGAGTCGACTTACCTCACAACAAATAAATTTGATCATAAAATACACCAAACCAATATAACTTCCGAAGTGATGTCAAACGTGACTTTGGTGATATAGGGAAAAATGGAATGGAAAATATAAAAATATTATCTCAGGAAAATAGGAACATAGAAGAGACGATACTAAATAGCAAAAATTTGATAAAATGAATGAAAACATGTGCAGCATCAGTAGTAAGATACAGTGTTACATTTTTTGGATAAAGGATTGACTCATCAAACAATGTACTTCCGAACAAAAACTTATGACGATGTACGAGGCCATGCACTCCACGTATGACACATATAGACGTTACATAATGAGGAAAGAACGTAGTAAAGAACTCACCAGCGTAGAGAACGTTGTCACACCTTATCGATCCGTACGATTGGGGAACTTTATTGAAAATATGAGATTTATAAACTCAAGCAATGACTAAACAGCTACGATGAAGAAAGGCAGGTGGAAGTAAAGCGAGGCCAGTTGAGACGGTACAAAATACAGCACTGCTGTGATATGTAAGGTTGATGTTGTCACCACATCACTTTGAAAAGATAAGAGGAGGCTGGAGACGTGTTAAGATTCTAGCATTCAGTCCTCGTATCTGGTGGGAAAATAAAAATACTACAAATAATAATGATACAAAACAAAACTCCGGGACTAAGAAAGGACCAAGATTTAAATGGGGAAAGAAGGCAGGACATGAAACCAGATGCCACAGAGGCCAAGAACTATCGGAATAGCATATAGGGACACCCAAAAAGACACAACATAACACAGCAATGGTTAGGTAACATGAGAAAAGAACTAGAAGATATAGATAAGGGAGAACCAATAGTACTGAATGAAACCACATTGAAACATACTCTTTGGAAAGTAGCCAACTGGAAAGCACCGGGTCCCGACGGGGTCCATAGGTATTGGTTCAAAAAATTCACCACGTTACACGGCAGACTCACCCATCTACTCCAAAATTGTCTAAACGAAGACAAAGCACCAGAATGGATGACTAAAGGCAGAACCACCCTTATCCAAAAAGACCCACTGAAAAAAGGGGAACATAGCAAGCAACTATAGACCAATCACGTGCTTACCACTTATGTGGAAAATCCTGACCGGGCAAATAGCAGAGAGAATATACATGCCAATGGATAGAAGGGGACTACTACCAGAAGAACAGAAAGGGTGTAGAATAGGAACCAAAGGGGCAAACGATTTGCTCTACATAGACCAGATGATCTTAAGAGAAGTGAGGAAAAGGAGAAAGAATATTGCAATGGGATGGATAGATTACAAAAAAGCGTACGATATGATTCCACATAGCTGAATACTCGAATGCCTTAAAATGTTCAAGATTAGCGAACCAGTGGTTAAATTCATTGGTAATTCGATGGAAGACTGGAAAGTAGATTTGACAGCCGCAGGGGACAAACTAGCAGAGGTAGGGATAAAAAGGGAATCTTCCAAGGAGACTCGTTGTCCCCACTATTATTTGTTCTAACAATGATACCGCTCAACAGAATCCTGAAAAACAGCAAAGGATACCACTTCTCTAAAACAAAAGGAAAGGTCAACCACTTAATGTACATGGACGATATAAAATTGTTCGCAAATACAGGGGAGCTAGGGACTCTGTTCAATGAAGTAAGGGAATATAGTGAGGACATAGGAATGGAGTTTGGAATAGAAAAATACGCAATCATGGTGATACACAAAGGAAGGCTTTCAATGACTGAAAGAATTGAACATCCAGACAACAGTAAGATTAGGGCATTGACCGCACAAGACCGATACAAGTACCTAGGTGTCCTTGAATGTGACACGATAAAACGGGAAGAGATGAAGGAGAAAATTAAGAGAGAATACCTCAAAAGGATAAAGAAAATGATAGAAACCAAATTAAACAGCAGAAATCTAATAAAAGCAATGAACACCTGGGCTGTGTCAGTAGTTAGGTATACAGGACCATTCCTAGGATGGACAAAGGAAGAGCTCCAATCAATGGATAGGCGAACAAGGAAACTTATGACGATGCATGAAGCATTACACCATAGAGATGATACAGATAGACTATACGTTAAGAGAAAAGAAGGTGGCAGGGGGCTCATCAGCATCGAAAATTGTGTCCAGAGAGCTAAAGTAGTCCTAGAAAGATATGTGCAAACAAATAGTGAAGAAATCATAAAGGGTGCAAGAGATAGCGCAACAAGCAATAAAGTAGAAAACAATAGAACAGTACAGCAAATAAGAAAAGAAAGATGGGAAGGGAAAAAATTGTACGGCGAGTTTAAAAGACGGCTACAAGATATTGCAGACGAGAAATCATGGACGTGGTTACGGAAGAGGAACATTGAAGGAGAGACTGGAGGAGATCGGGATTAGGGTAAGGATAGAGACCGTACAGACCACAGCACTACTGGGAACTGCACGGATACTAAGGAAGGTACTAGAGATATAAGTACTACAACGAATCGTAGCTCTGTCATGATATGTGAAAGAGAGAGGAGACGTTAGCTGAAGACCTGAAGAGACTTATTGTCACTCAGCCTTCAGTGATAACCGCTGGGCAACCGGTGTGAAACTGTAAATCGCAGAATTACTGCGACCTATGAGTACTAGGAGAGGAGGCCCGGAGACTTGAGGAGACTTGCTGTCCCTCAAATTCCACTGGTTACCACCAGGCAACTGGTGTGAGATTCCAAATAATAATAATAATAATAATAATAATAATAATAATAATAATAATAATATTAATGGAAAAGGAAGATAAAAAAAGATTGTGGAAGAGGGGAATATAAAGTGATTTTGAGGGAGGAATGAAAAACTCAACGTAGGAGAAAGAAATAATGCAAAACGCAATACCTAAAAAGAAATAATTTTAATAAAAAGAAAAAAAGATTAGCCATCGTTTCAAGTAGTGATTTGCTGAATGCCCTACCGGCTTTTCATCTTGAAAAATAACACTCCAATCAATTTTACCATTTAAATTGTCATTGACAAATTACGTCCTCACTGACCCAGCGTGTAGCAACGTGTGAACATTGATAAAAAGAGAATATACTTCTTATCGAGATAATATTATCTTGATGTCAGTTCGACCTTTCAGCAAAAAAGCTGCGACCATAAGAGGAAAAAAAAGTAACAACTGACCAATATGGTTATAATTACGGGAGTAAAACAGGTAACAAGATTTTTAATCAGAAAAAAATACCACTCAAATCAAAATGAACAATGAAAATATAATGGATATTTATTCCTTGTTTAGAGTTGTTTTCTGCATGTAGAGTTATTACTTGCATATTCAGTTGCTGGCTTCAGCTTTATTAGTGAACCAGATTTATCGGTCAAAAAGCTTGGGAAGTGAACATGATATTATTGGGTGAATCTTCGATCGTCTTCGGGACCGACGGACTCCTATAACCCTTTTTTTTTCATTCCGTTTGAACATTCTGCATCACAAATATTCATTTTCAAACATTGAAATCAAGAAAATGAATATTTGTCCTTAACCAGTGATCCTCAATCTTAATGCAACGATATACTAAGAAATGTATTTTAGCTGCTTGGTGCACGAAATAGATACTTCCTTGAGATACGAATGTATGTATTCAGGGAAGAATACTACTGGTAAACATTGAAGTAATGATTAAGCTGTAAGCAGTGAGTCAACGATAGCGGAAAGATGAGAATTCTGACAAAAGCATTCAGATAGGCCACGTACAGAACTTTATATCACCATAATTAAATATGTACACATCATCCGATCTTCCTAGCATCCGTCACTGAAAAGATTGAGATTAAATAAAATGTATTGCTATATACGCACTGGGCTTGGTCGGATCTCGGGAAAAAAGTTTGCTCATTTGGGGAAAATAGCTCAGCATACTTGAAAGATAACTCTGGGTCAGTACATCCAAGCGATTGTCACCTATTACACTGAAATATTGAAACTTGAATAAATACCCTGAAAAGGTAAACCGGGGGTTGCGTTTAGTATGACATGGTGAGATTTCAAAGCTGAATTATCTACAGGAGAAGAAGAAATAAGACTGAGAGATATAACAGAATCTATTGGAAAACTCAGAACACATTCTTACAATATTACAAGATTGTTGGACTATTGCTTGGCATCATGACTCACAACGTGGATCCTATGATATCTCAGCAAATAAGAGGGAAAAACAACTTCAAAAAGTACTGGCTCCGTGACGGTGTTGATAGAAAGATATAGATATATAACGACGGACACTAAAAAGCCACCGCTGCTGCTGCTGCTGTTGATGATGATGATGGCACACAGATTGAGAAACCCTTTGTGGATACTCTTGTGTGGACAACGAGTCACTTTATCGATTTGTTTGGACATTTTAAAGCCATAAAAAAGAGAATGGAGATAAGTAAATGTTGTGTTCCAAACATAGAGAAGACATTTGTGAAAATAATCGGGTTATAAAACGGATGATCAGTTATAAAAATTGACATTTATCTAAAACTAAATGTATTTTCCAGTCTGCTGTTCTGACCAACGTCCTTATGTATATATATATATATATATATATATATATATATATATATATATATATATATATATATATATATATATATATATATATATATATATATATAGTTAGCTACACAAAAACTTTATTATAGTTCAGCCCTGTTTGGGTTTTTTCAGGTGAATGATTTGGTCTATTCTAGATCCCCAATTAGGACATTTGAGGAGGGTGTCTTTTTTTCTACGTTGTCAAATTTCCCTTTTTTTTTTTTAAATATATATATCTTCCATTTTTCATTTTCCCTGTTTTAAGAATGGTCTTTGCTTCTTTTATTTCCTGGAATTATCTCGTGGAGATATTATGCTTATTGGTAGTTATGATTATGAATTAGCAGGATAGAATGTACGGATTCTCTTTATTAGTCATGTGTTGAACCATCAGTTGTTTGCAGTATTTTTCCTCTCTGTGAGTATTTGATTCTCACTTGAAACTGTTTGCCGATGTCAAGGTTCACTTTTATATATGACCTTTGTTGCTGGCTCAATTATTCTGGGATGGATCTCATTTTACATGCTAAGATGATTACGGTGATCGGCTTGTTTTTTGAAAGGAGTGGACGCATAAAATTGATGATGATGTTAATAGTATTGTTAATAGTGATATAAGAGTGGAAAAGAGAGCATTGGTGGATGAATCTTAGCATGCCTAAACCATAATTAGTCTTTTAATGTCCGTAGAAAGATTCGTCACAACGTGCTATCGTGGGTGTTGCAAAACCAATACTCTCTGAATTTGTCTAGTGTGTATCCTTTTCATCTATTCTGCCACATATGATATCTTGAGATAAATGTTCTGAGGCAAATGACTATTGGTTGTCAGCTGTTCTTACGGCCAGCCCATTGCATTTACCCTCGTATTCCTCTCAGTCAGAGAATCATTTTCTCTATCAGATTCCATGTTTCAGCTCCATAGGTGACTATTGGGAGGATGCAGGGGTTGCGTACATTTCTTTTTTCTGGCTGATGGGATCCTCGTGTTTTTGAAGGTTGAGCTATATCTGCCAGAGATTTTCCATTGTAGAGCTATCTTTCACTTGATCTTTTTCTTTTGTGTGTTTTATGGAGATTAGCTGTCTTGAAATGATGTCATGGTCTATTTTTTCTACTACTGGTTCTTCTATTTTGATCATTTTGTTCTTGTTTCCGAGCTGGTTGTTGCATATGATTTTTGTTTTGCTGAGGTTCATGTGAAAACTGACGTTCTTGCTTTATTCATTCTGTTCATCCAGCATCAGGTGGAAGTCGTACTAGTTCTCTGCGAAAAGGTGATATCGTCGGCGAATATGAGGTTGATCAGATATTCGCCCGTCTATTTTGATTCTTTTACTTTTCAAGTGTAGGTTTCTGAGGATTATTGCGAAGCAAGGTATGAATGGCGTGTTAAATCCTGTATGAATATAAATGTATATGTATATGTGTGTGTGTGTGTGTGTGTGTGTGTGTGTGTGTGTATCTGAAAGAGTATGTGTGTGTGTGTGCGTTGATGAATGTGAAAATTAAAAGGTGAAGAGAAAAATCTTCAGGACAAGATGGTTTTACCTCTCAGAATTTTTGCAGCATGTTTACATAGATTTTGACGGTTACCAGTTACCTTTTCCAGAAACAAACAGCGAAGGGAATTGTGTATTGCTCACATGTTTGAGAGTGAAAAAAAGAACTAGGGATAATTTTGCGTTATGACTTGTTTAATAGAAGCGAAAGGAGAGGTGTTTGCATCTGTTCAGGCGAGAGTCAAGTTTGGTCTGAAATAATAATTGTTTTTGAGAAGAGTGGTCAGAAAGTGTTTGTCCTGTCTTCGGGCTCGTCTTAAATAGGATGGGGCATCAGAGGAGGGGTCAGGATGAAAATGGTCAGTTTTCATGGGAGTTTTCTTTGATTATGTTCTTGATAGAGAAGTAGTGTCTAGCATCTGATGCATAAGAGGTGATATATGTGGAGTGTGTTGGATGTTCAGTGTCTTGTGTTCTATCTTTTTCTAATGGTGGCAGATAAGACTTGCTCTTTAATCTCAAAGGAGTGGTATGTAATAATTACTAATATACAATATGTTGTTCTTAAGATAAAGTAATTAGAAGATTACTACAACAAACACTATTACCAGTATTAAGAATCAGTGTTACATAAATACCAGCAATACTGAAAAGTTGAAACAATCAAATAACTATGTACACCAATGAAATTCTGATTATCATTCTACTAAAACATACCTATTGGAAATGATAAGGTTATTTCTGCATGGATCGGCACCCAGGACCCTGGAGATTTTTTTAAAAATTCAAATATCCGAATTTTAAATTTTTCCAAAGTTTCAACTTAACTCAAAGTGTTTAGCTATGCTAAGATGAACACTAATGCAAAACTAAAACAATTTGGATTATTTTCATTTCTATGATTTTGAGGGTGTTACGGATATTTTTTCATTTCATGTTTCAACCTTGTACCCTCTACAAGATTTTTTCAATCAGCAGTTATTTTAACAAGGAAGTCCTACCTATTTGCTCAAAAAAAAAAATAATAATAATAAATGTAATGATATAAGCATAAAATATAGAATATTCAAATATTTTGTCCCGTGAATTTTCTCACATCATAATAAAACTTGTGTTTGCCGTCTTCTCCCGTTTGGTGTGTCACCGCTTATCTTACATGAGGAAGTAATCAACCACTTATAAAATAATAAAAGAATGCTAGCTTATTTCTACCTGAACCAACTGAATTATAACATCTAATAGAAAATATATATTTACCAAAACCTCAAATGTGGTGGGTATTGAGGCTCATAGATGATTGCTTCAGATTTCTCCCACGCATTCATTAATCAATCGTGATATAATGATAGACAAAAAAGTTAATCTCACATGCATTAGTTTCGAATTTACCAACTACAAAAGTTATGAAAAGAAAAGAATATTTAGAATTTGAATCTTCACAACCCGCAAAAAAGTTTCTTTTTGAATGGGCGAACATAAGTATGCATACATACACATGTATACTGGCAAATTCATCCACAAAGGAATAAGCACAGCACACTTATGTATGAGTGCCAGCCTATATTTTTGTGTGTATATATATATATATATATATATATATATATATATATATATATATATATATATATATATATATATATATATATGTATATATATATGTATATATATATGTATATATATATATATATATATATATATATATATATATATATATATATATATGTGTGTGTGTGTGTGTGTGTGTGTGTGTACGCATGTATGTACATTTTGGCACTTAAATTCCTTTCATACACCAATCCCTGGAAATGACAGACAGGCTGCATCTTTTAAATCTTTCAATAATTTTCCCTTGTTTTTCGTACAAAAGACCCTCTCACTTTTACAAAACAAGACGAGATTACTGACTGTTCATAATTTTCGAAGATATATATATGTATATATATATATATACATATATATATATCTATATATTCATATATATATATATATATATATATATATATATATATATATATATATACTTTATTTTACTCCCAACCCATTTTGTTATTCAGCCATTCCTATTTTTGCTATAATTTTGTTTTTCCCTCACTTCATCCTACTTTGCTCAACAACGTCTTTCTCCTTCACTGTTTCCTACCTTTTACCCTTTTTTTTCTTCATCCCAATCTTTTACCCCATCTTCTTCGTCTTCTGTTGTATTATTATTATTATTATTATTAGGAATCTCACACCAGTTGCCTGGTGGTAACTGCTGGAGTTTGAGTGACAGCAAGTCTCCTCAAGTCTCCAGCCCTCCTCTCCTAGTACTCATAGGTCGCAGTAATTCTACGATTTACAGTTTCATACCGGTTGCCCAGTGGTTATCGCTGAGGGCTGAGTGACAATAAGTCTCCTCAGGTCCTCAGCTAACGTCTCCTCCCTCTTTCGCATATCATGACAGAGCTACTATTCGTTGCAGTACTTATATCTCTAGCACCTTCCTCAGTATCCATGCAGTTCCAAGTAGTGCTGTGGTCTGTACGGTCTCTATCCTCCCCCTAATCCCGATCTCCTCCAGTCTCTCCCTCAGCGTTTTGGGGACAGTTCCTAGTGTGCCCACTATGACCGGTACTACCCTGGTTCTCATGTTCCACATTTTTCTTAACCCCCTTGCTAGGTCCTGGTATTTTTCCCTTTTTTCACCCCCCCTTCTTTTTCACTCTATGGTCTGCAGGTACAGCAACGGCTACTATTTGGCAGTCCTTCCTTTTTTTGTCTACTATTACTGAGTCCGGTCTTCTTGCCTGGATGAGGTGGTCAGCTTGGATGTCAAAGTCCCACAGTAGTTTGTGGTTGTCATTCTCTAAAACTGCCTCTGGCTTGCGCTGATACCACTTTTCCACATGGTTGAATCCCATTTGTTTGCTTAGTTCCCAGTGTATCATCGTTGCTACTCTATCGTGTCTTTGCTTATACTCCTTCTGGGCGAGTTGACTACATTCACTTGTGATGTGGTTTACTGTCTCATCTCTTTCACCGCACATGCGGCATTTGCTGTTTGTCTGTGTTCTGTCGATTTTTGTTTTCATGTAGTTTGTCCTCATGCTTTTGTTTTGGGCTGCCATGATGAGCGATTCTGTTTCTCTCTTAAGGTTTCCCTTCCGTAACCACGTCCATGATTTATCGTCTGCTATATGTTGTATCCGTCTTTTAAACTCGCCGGACAATTTTTTCCCTTCCCATCTTTCTTTTCTTGCTTGCTGTACTGTTCTATTGTTTTCTACTTTATTGTTTGTTGCACTATCCCTCGCGCTCTTTATGATTTCTTCACTATTTATTTGCACATATCTATCTAGGACTACTTTAGCTCTCTGGACACAATCTTCTATGCTGATGAGCCCCCTACCACCTTCTTTCCTCTTAACGTATAGTCTATCTGTATCATCCCTAGGGTGTAATGCTTTATGCATCGTCATAAGTTTCCTTGTTCACCTATCCATTGATTGGAGCTCTTCCTTTGTTCATCCTAGGAATGGTCCTGTATATCTAACTACTGACACAGCCCAGGTGTTCATTCCTTTTATTAGATTTCTGCTGTTTAATTTGGTTTCTAATATTTTCCTTATCCTTCTGAGGTATTCCCTCTTTATTTTCTCCTTGATTTCTTCCCGTTTAATCGTGTCACATTCAAGGACACCTAGGTACTTGTATCGGTCTTGTGCGGTCAGTGCCCTAATCTTGCTGTTGTCCGGGAGTTCAATGCCCCCAGTCATTGAAAGCCTTCCTTTGTGCATCACCGTGATTGCGCATTTTTCTATTCCAAACTCCATTCCTATGTCCTCACTATATTCCCTTACTTCGTTGAACAGAGTCTCAAGCTCTCCCCTGTTTTTTGCGAACATATTATTATTATTATTATTATTATTATTATTATTATTATTATTATTATTATTATTATTATTGTTGTTGTTGTTGTTGTTGTTGTTGTTGTTGTTGTTGTTAGCAATCTCAGACCAGTTACCTGGTGGATATATCTGGAGGTCGAGTGACTGCAAGTCTCCTCAAGTCTCCAGCCCTCCTCTCCTAGTTCTCGTAGACCACAGTAATACTGCGGTTTTTTTATTTCACACCAGTTGGCTGGTGATCATTGCTGAAGGCTGAGTGACAATAAGTCCCCTCAGGTCTTCAGCCAACATTTCTTCTCTCTTTTGCCTATCATGCCAGTGCCATGGTTTACGTTTCTGCTTTCATTTCCCTTCCTCTATTGAGGCCAATACTAACAGTTGGTGATGCAGTCTTTATATTTCTAGCACTTCACTCAGTATCCGTGCAATTCCACTCATTGTTGTAGTCTGTATAGTGTCAGTCCTTCCTTTTATCCCAATCTCCTCCAGTATCACCTTCAGTGTCTTTGGGACAGTTACCAGTGCGCCTACTATGACTGGCACTACCCTGACTTTCATGTTTCACATTCTCTTCGATTCTCTTGCTAGATCTTGGTATTTTCCCAGTTTTTCACTTCCAAGATTATTATTATTATTATTATTATTATTATTATTATTATTATTATTATTATTATTAATAATAATAATAATAATAATAATAATAATAATAATAATAATAATAATAATAATAATAATAATAATAATAATAATTTCCTCTTCTCCACTCTCTCAGAAGCTTTTGATTCACACTGGTTGCCCGGTGATTATTGTCAGAGGCTGAATGACAATAGTTATCCTCGGGTCTTCAGCTTTCCTTTTGTATCTTTCTCAACTATCGCAGCAATAATGTGGTTCGTACTTTCATTACCACTCGTGTTATGTTGTATTTTACCCCTCTTATACTTCGTGTTAAGCTTCTGCTAACAGCTGAGGTCATAGATCTCATATTTCTTGCATTTTCCTCACTATTCGTGCAGTCCCTTGCAGTGTTGTGCTTCAATCCTATTTCAACCCTTAGTTCCCCCAATTTCGCCTTCAGTTTATCTTGTACAGTTCCCAGTGCACCTATGTTTACCGGTATTATCCTCACTTACATATTATACACCTTGTTCAGTTTCTTTCCAGATCCTGGTGTTTCTAAAGCTCTTCACTCTCTTTCCTATTTACCCTATGGTCTTCAGGCCTGACCATGTCTATTATTTGGCAGGTTTTCCCCTTCTTTTCCAAGATTACCAGGTCTGGTATTTTTGTGCGTTTAGGCCAGTGCATTTGGATGCGAAAATCCCAAAGTAATTTGTGGTTTCCGTTCTCCAAGGCTGTCTCTGATTTGAACTTCTATCACTTTTTCAATGGGAACTGAATAATAAATGGTCATATACTCAGTTCCCAATGAATCACTGTCGCTATTCTATCGTGTCCATGTTCATACTCCTTCTGGGCTAGTTGACTAAATTCCCTCGTTATGTGTTTTACAGTGTCATCTCTTTCCCCGCATGAACAACATTTGCTGTTTGCCCGAGTTCTGTGGAAATTTCGTTTTAATATGGCTAATTTTGATGCATTTACTTTTGGCTACCATGATGAGTGATTCTAATTTTCTCTTTTGCTGTCATATCCATGATACCTATTATGATTATTATCATTATTATCATTATTATTATTATTATTATTATTATTATTATTATTATTATTATTATTATTATTATTATTATTATTATTCATATTATTATTATTTATATTATTATTATTATCATTATTATTAGTATTATTATCACCATCATCATCATCATTATAATTATCATCATAGTTATTCTTCTCCTTTCAACTATCTTCCATCTACAGCAAATTATTTATTTGATAATTATGATTACATCAGTATATTGCAATGCAGTACATCTATTCTGTGAGGATCGAACTCACGTTAGCTGATTAGTCTATGAGTGCAGCCAAATCCTCATCATATGGTTAGTGCACCAATTTAGAATTGATGCGCCACCTATTTCTGTCTGGCTGAGTTGTATAAAGGATCGGATATTGAATGTAGTCAAGAAATTGATGTTTTTTGAGGGACACAGCGGAAGACAGGGGTTACAGTTGGATGAGTTTGTCCGAATACTGACCAAGCTTCCGAATGTATACTGTATACTGGCAGGCTAAAATGGAATGACATGTTGATTTGAGTGTGTGAAAAAAAAACAAGAGAAAAAAACAGCTAAAACCATCAAGATTGAAAAAGATATTTCAGATATTGATCTAAGTATCTGTGTTTGTAAAGATATATCCTTGGCAGATATATCTATAATGCAGAAAATCTCAAAACTGATCTCTACACCTAAAAGTATAATCATTGGAATGAAACTGATTTCCAATCAGGATCTGATCAGGCAATGTTAAATGGAATATCACATTAAGGGTGATTTGGTCTCTCAACATGATTGGTGTTGTGAGCGATTTGGACGAAGACTTAATTCATAATTGTCAGGATTCACATTTTGATATCAAAAGAAAGGAAAAAGCTATAAATTAGAAGAGAAACCTTACGTTGTAGGAGGACCGAATATTATTTTCAGATTTGTTTTGACTGATTCTAAATTGCAGGATAAATTGGAATTCGATCTGAGATAAAATTTCAATATTGTTCTGTTATACCACTATTGTATAGTGGTAGAATATCGGATCACATTCACTCTAGAATCATTAAAAGCTGTCAAGCCGACTTTAACTCATCTTACCTCGAGTAGTGGATATGTATATTTGCTTCCCATACCACAATGATGCAGTAGTGTGCTACATTACCCCTGGGGGAATAGACTGGCACGTTGGGGTTTTATTCACCCACCTGACCCCAAAGCCAAGCTTATCTCTTACGAGAAAAAGATGAGACACAAGGTCTGTTTGATGTGTGGATTGGGTGCAAGGATTATTAAAGATATTAAGGCACTAGTCTTGAAGTCTCAACACAAATCCTCAGCGCCTGCTTGCACTTGACTACACAAAGCACTACTAAGCCCAATGGTGATGGCGCCACATCTACATCCATCTGCTCTGAAATGATCACATTTTCAGAAAACTGAGGAGCAATAGAGTGCTGGCATGCTGGCGTACAGTAAATAACGATTGTTTTCATCTATATAGTCTGGTATAAAAAGATACTATTCTTATACATGTTTTATGTAAAGAGTCATTAACAAAGAAGCCGTATATTGGAGAAAAAGAAAGAATCGTTTTCGAAAGTTTGATTGAGTTTCAATTGCAGAAGCTCTTGAAATATTGCCTTCAGAAATAAACATGGCTTCTGGAATTGCAAATAGAAAGACATAAGTGACTAGCACCAATGAAAATTAACGAAACGATTGGAAATATATAGAGAATGCTGTACTTAAAACTGTTGGAAATCATTTGGGTTCTTCTTTCTATGTTTGATAATTTGCTTGTTTTTATTATCATTGAATTTATTCATGGGCATTTCTATGAGGCGATAATATCCTTTAAAAAAGTATACATTTGGCATCAACCATTTATACGTACTCACACACCTAAACACACCAAATTTCGACAGGTTTTTGAGATATTTAAATGGCCGTATAATTTCCGGACATACCTCACATAATCTTCCTCTCTGTTCAGCATCCAGTACATTCTTGTACCAAAAGAATCCAAAATATCCACGTGGAATAAATGATGTGTTAATCAATATTCATTCCATTTTCTGTTTTTTGTTACGAGCTGATTTGTATTCATAAGCGTGAGTGAATAGAAAACCAGAGATCCGTTTGCACAAATCTTTAGGCAAATAAAAAAAAATGGAACTCTCGACTTCAAATTTACGATTGAAAAGTTTTCTCTTCGTTTTTCTATTTCAATTAACGGGCGCCATTAATGGTGACTTTTCTTGAGATGATTGAAATATAAAACATTTTGAATTTTCTTTTGTTTATGGAAATTCCCGTAAAACCTCCAGGTTATAAGGGCAAGTTCTTCAAAAGTGGGACTTTAATAGGTCTTTTAAGAATCTATTTTCGTTTCTTTAAAAGCAAATGGATTTTAAACTGGGGAAGATAATTCTCCATTCAATTCAACATTTAGATTCCCGGCATGAAACGTGGGCGTACACGTATTGGCTCTGGAATTAGTCTTTTAAATGATTTGATCTAACAACATCATTTTAGCCTTTTTTACATTAACCTTTCAAAAGATTTGCCAGCCCTCTCTATCGTGGGCGTTGCAGAACTAGTACTCTCTGAACTTGTCTTGTTTGTTGCACCATATCATTTGACACCAACCACAGTAGCTTATAATCTTTTGGGATCTGAGTTGTTAGCATTGGTATTAATCAGTCTACTGATATTCTTCTAACATCAGTAGTACATTACTTATTTTGGTTTTCTAATGGCTTTTACGAATCCTACTCATGTTTTTTTAATATACTGTTCTGTCTTGTCATCAGGCCACATTACGCTGAGCATGGTTGTTTCTTGTACACGAACATCAGTGAAAAAAATCAATTACCATGAACATGCTGAGGACAAAGGCAAAACAATAAAACCTAAAACGTAAAGTTGAAGGAAGTAAACCACCAGATCTACTTAAGATGTCGGATCTTAATAAAATCCCCAAAAGAAGAGGTAATTCGATAAAGAATCACCAGAGGCAAGCTTTTGACAGAGCTAGCTCAAACCCTATGTACAAGAAATTTCTGAAGAGGGAAGTATTTAACAAATGCCTCCTCCCTGCTATGGAGCTGAAACATCTCAAACTTAGACACATACAACGTGCGAAGGAGAGATAATATATGTGTATGTTGATGTGAAATTAAGGCTGGCTCTGGGTTCTGCATTTGCAATACCTCGAGCTACCTACAAAGTGTAGTCCAGAAAATATCCATCCATTTTGAATATCTTGAGAACCGGTTGGGTAGCTCAAATATTTCACCTCTCAAGTACAGTATTTGGCAAATCATCTAGGTATTTTGGTCCACAAAGCACGGTGCAGATTTGGCTCTGTTACTCTTTTCAAAGAGATCTTCGACCATACGTATGATAAGGGATAATGCAATCAGGCTGGTGATTGCAATCCCAAGAGAAGACCTCGTAGACATTTTTTAAAGATCTATGAGCTTGAATGTGGGCTCCAGCTAAATAGCTTTGTAGCAGACTGAGGTGCCCGTAGCTTGGGTATCTTTCTTTACAAGTTATATCGCTGGACAGACCTGTATAGAAACCGTAAATCTCCAAGAAAGTCAAGTAACATAAAACAATAACTGGCTTTGTTATTTTGAAATAGATACTTTGCCGTCACAGGTTTTATTTGACTAAAAAAAAAATGAATAAATCGATATTTGAAAAAAAAATCACAAAATTTGTCCAAGTTAGTGGTAGATCATCATCATCATCATCATCATCATCATCATTCATAATCAGTCTTTTAACGTCCATCGTTCGTCATAAACCTTACCAAGGGATCACCACACTTCCCAATCGTATTTGTCGCTGGAGCGGGTAGTTCCTGAATTTGTTTAGCTTGTCTCTTCATTTGATTCCGTGCTGGCCTTAATAGATTCCATGATATCCCTGATTCCTTCCTTTTCCTGGATGTATTGTGCCGTCTTCTGGTCTCTCCATGTAAGTTTAAGCAGAACCCTTTCATGAGCACGATGCATGGTTCTCAAATACATTTCACAAATACGTTTTAAATTGGATGCAAAAAAGAAATGTTGAGAAAAATGTCATCAATAAAACAAAAAAAATCACAATTTATTGATATTACATTAAGCATGATATGCTATTTTCCATTAATGTATCTCTATTGATATACGTATATCCATTATTTTTTCAATCACAAATCATATATATATATATATATATATATATATATATATATATATATATATATATATATATTATCGTGTCATCCACAGACAGCTGTATCGATGTATCACATCTCTTCAGTGTGGCTATTGACTTTATCTTGAAACTCTCACATCGGACCCAAAGGCGGATATCCTACTTCTGGACTACGGAACTGGATGGTCAATAAGGCTGAATTTAAGCAATATATTCATTCATGCAAAAACCCCTGATCCACCAGAGTGCTTTATTCCTATGGAGGAGCATGAGTCACTTGGTTTGGGCAACGTAAATGGAAAAACATGATTGGAAAAAATAAATCTGCTACAAACATCGAACCTGCAACCTGCCACCTCAACGTAGCGTCGCTACCAACCATTGATTCGAACTGCCAAACGGAAAGGTACAAGCTTTATACCAACTCTTCTCTTTTTGATCACTACCGTCTATATCTGCGCCGTTTGTTTCTAATATCAGCGATTATATTATTGAAAAATGTATATACAACTCGATAGACTTAATTTGAAATGACTTTCTGTTGCCACAAGAAAATTGAGTCAATCGGTCCAGATATCTTAGTGGGAAGGCTGAGGACCCAAATTAATGATAATGACGGTAACCTTACTTTTTCCCTCCATTTTATTCACTATTAATTTTTATGATATCATTTTATTTCATCTACCTAAATCCGTTGAAACTTCCCCAGAGTCTTGTTAACCGTAATTCTCGGGAACACATTTTTTACTGTGTCATTTGCGAGGCTTTTCTAACACTTGAACTCCACCCCTTACCTGATGATGATGTCACACAAAGAACAATCATGAACTTGAGTTTCCATGTTGTAAATCAGAGTATCTGTCTCCTAGACTGGCGGCCAGTCAAGCCTGGAGATTCCAGTTTTCCCTCATTTTAGATGCAGGTAATGACAAAATAAAGAAAAATTATTCAATTGATTTATATCTTACTTTGTCAAGAGATCATTCATCCTTGTTTTAATTCTGCCAACCGAAGCTGTAGCTGACAATTTTCCCCCACGATTTCAACCTTGGTTGGAGATTATGAAACAACATCAATATCGAAATTATTGGAATAATTTCACATTTGTCAGCAAGATGTTTCATTTTTTTGTCACGCGATCAAATAATCAGATCGTGATGCCAATCACTCCTACATTTTAATTGGGGCAAGAGATCGATAACGAACACAGGAAATGAATACATTTCGATTTGGTAACGTTTATTTCAATGAAAAAGATCGATATTCAAATGTCACTCTGTTTACGTCAAAAATCAATGTGTTACATCAAGATCTCTAAAATCATTTCTAAAGTTAATAGGTTATCCAGGGAGTAATAGCGTTTTTTCAATCATAGGAAATTAAGATGAAAAGAAAAATGTGATGGATAAACAGATTCAATTGGATAGATTCTTCAATCGATTAAATACACTTTTTTAAATGTCTAGCAAGAGGATTGAGACCCTTACAGAAAAAAAACAAACAAACAATATCTCTAGACTCAATAAACACTGAAAAAGTTTCTCTTGCAGCTGGATGGTTTCTGAGCTCTTTCTCCATTATAAACTCTTGAAACTGTTTATGGAAGTCTTTAAAAGAAAGGGCAGAAGATTGGGTGAAATTTTCATTTCCAAATCGTTAAATTTTGTATCTGACACTTTTGACACATGCCAAACAGACGTCATAAGGGAACAATGTCTGGTCTCCCATCAGTCGATGCAGAATTCATATTTTCTTTTTCACGGATTATTAGTTATGCTTGATTTGCATGTTCTGACGATTCTTGCGAGTGATTGACTTACTCCACTGTTCCCAGAATGTGTCATCATCAAAAGAATCAGTTTTTTGTTGTTCGTTTGAGACCATTAACACTGCCATATCCTCTGAACCACTTCCATACCGGGTGAACAGGATACAATCCTTTGTCAAATGCTTGGTTGATGTCTCATGCAGTATTCTATGTTTTCTTACCAAAACTAAATTCAGATGAAGAATTTCATGAAAGGGGACAATACTTAAACGAAGAATCTTGTAAATGAGAATCTGTTTTATGTACAATGATATCCTATACTGTATTTGGATTATGAACACTGTTTGAATTGTTGATGGGTCGGAACAAAATCAAACAAGCAAGAATACCCAACAAAAGTAAAACAAAAACATTTCCATTCCTCTCAGGACAACGTGTTATTCAAACAATCTAATATTACTGATCCAGTATTTCATTTTATTCTCAGCTAGTAACATTTACAACAATTTTTCATATGATGATGTCGGGGATGATATAAACAAAAATAACATTACATATCCAATTGAAACATAATTTTCATCAAATGATCCCTTTATGGCAATGACAATACATAATCTCTATAAAATATTTGTGTGGTCATAAATTCTGTAATAGTAAAAATTATATCTTCCCTATTATAGTATTTTTCTTACCACAGATACGTTCGAAACCCATCGACACAGTCAACAGAGAGGTGTGAAAATAAGAATAAGTTGCAATTATCAATTGTATGATTGTTTTGTTTTTATTTGATTGCTATATGACTTTTCTTAGTTAGAATCATAATCAGACAATAGAGAAGCAGTTTTAGATAAAATTCATCGAAAGAGGGATAGAAATCTGGTCAATATAGCTTGTTGTACCTTAGTTGGGACGAACAGGATGAAATAAAGCTCCAAATTTATCCTCATCTAAGGACAGTTCGGATAAGTGTTTGGTTGGATACCATTGATGTGATCCACATTGAGTTGTTGTCAACATTGCGATTACAACAGGCACGTTTTTTGTCTCGCTATTTGAGATTTAAATCACGGAGTTTAATCAACTTACAAAATATGGTATGCCATCATGACAATACGTGTCCTTGTACAGGTAAAAACATATTTGTAAACATTAAACGTTTAAACCAGGAAATAAAGTCAACGCTTTTTGGATTCACCGAAGTTAATTGATTGACCATACTCTGAAATTCAAATGAAGGAGTGGACATTACTACCATTGCAATCTTTTCTTCTGAACTAATAAATGGAGCTTGTTAATCAGTAAATGGATATATATATATGTATATGTGTAAAACTTTTCCGATTATACTAGAACTAATAGCCGTTCTGTCGTCTCATCTTCTGATACAATGTCATCGAATGAAATCATTTCAGAGGATCTGAGATCCTCCAATTAGTCTCATTGAGTAAAGTTCTTTGCTGACACTTCATAGTTGATATCAATCTTGGGCGGGAGAGACAAACCTACAATAAAAAGAAATAATAACTGGGTCGTTATTGCTTGTTTTGGAGGCACAATTAGGATACTGACCTATGCCTGCTTACTTCAGCGTAATTGAAAAGCCAGCAAATGAGAAAACAGCCAAATAAAATACAAAAGTCTCTTATGCTATACGATGAATGTTTTTATATTCATGTATTGTATGTATAATTTTTTGATTTCTGTATTACTTAAAGGTCTTTGGTAGAAATCATTGTCAGACATTATACTGTCTAGACAAACAGAATAAGGTCACTTCAAATACGTCCAAAAACTCTATGAATAGATTGTTATTATCGTTTCCAAACAAATTCGTCAGTTTTCCGTTTGTTTGAATTCATCAAGTTAAACGTTGTCGACTTTCCAGTGTTAAAATCAGTCTCAGACGGAATAGAAGCCGTCCAAGATAAACGGACTCAAAATAGAGTTGAAAACAGGGTCAATATCACTTGTTGTGATGATTCAATTAAGAAAGCACTGGGGAAATAGTGAGTTCCAGCAATCGGCTCCAGCTGAAGATAACGATAGAAAATAAAACTTAAGTAAATATAAAACAAAGTGATCAGGTTTGATTGTTTATTCAACCTTCCATCTTTGTTGGTATTCATATCGTCTGTGTATTTTTCTCAGATGAGAAGTTCAAGGTAATTTGTCTAGCAATGACAGTTCAGGCAACAAATGTATTCTCATAACTTTTCGTTTCGGGCTATAGAGAAAATCACAGACAGTAATCGATGATAGCGTCGCGACTGAGAGCGACCCTGAAAATTTAAAGGAGCTTGAGGTATGATATGGCCTCCAAAAAACCTTGGAAAAGAAGAAAATGGTATTCAGTGATTTCGAGAAATGCTTGAAATAAACAGCAACAGTGGGAAACCTCGGAGAGATTGATAATTTAAGTTTGTGTTAATATGTTGTATAAAATCATCCAAGAAGTCTCAATGATACGTCCAAGCTATTGAAATTTTTTTTTAAGCGGTCGAATGTAAATGGAAGCATTTTCTCATCTCAGGGATCGCATAAAAATAACCTCATCCTTCGAGAGGTCAAAATTGAAGGGAAATTCATAGGATTGGATGGAAGCCTTTTTAAGGTGATGAGGATTCGATATTGAAAGGAGCATTTCCCATCGAAAATCAAGGTGATACTTTTTCCACTACGTAAGCAGGACAAACATGACGGTACACCTTTTCTTCGCAATGGTGGAAATGAAGGGTTACTTTAATTAATTATCGAGGAGTAAAAAGTGAAGGGAAATCTAACAAGTCTGGAAATTATAGGCATCATTTTATTCCATAATTTTTCCAACTCAGCTAAGACAGTAACTTTGAGTAGGTACAAGCATATGAATTGAAAGTAAGTGTGCAAAATTGCAATTCACAAGCAGGAAAGATAAAAAGTATAAATTTTCATATCGTCGTTTTATAAAATTTTCAAATATCATTCTTAACTCGATATAATCTGAATCGACTGGGACTTGTTTTGTTCGTATCACAGGGATAACCAAATATCAAGGATGTAAGAGAGAAGAAAGAAGGAAGCCGAAGAGTGAGAAAGAGGAAGGTAACTTAATAAGAAGTCTAGAAAAAGAGAAGGACTGATCGCTGCAACAGCTTGATATGGTTTCTACTATAGTGTGGATTTCCCTTTGTTCAAAATGTACAGACAGCCTTTCTGATATAATTGGCAACGGAAAAATCTTCAAAATGGGTATAATGTGACACAAATGCTGGAAGAGGTTGATTCATGCTTTCCCTAAAGAAATTAGTTTGAACTTAACATCAAAGTTTTAATCAAGAATTCAAAAATTGTTTACTGATTTCCGTTTCCGTGTACTTAACTCTTAAGCCGTTCATTGCCTTCATCATTAACTTTAAAAAGATAACTGACTTTACTCTATGGGAAAAATTAGGCATTTCAGGTAGTGCTAGACAATAAAGACTGATGATATAAACATCGATGTAAGTTTTCCCCATAAATGGATCACAGTGATAACAATGTTGTGTCTATGAAATAAGCCTCCATACAAAAGGAAGTCAATATTAATGTCTAAGGAATTACCGCCTACCAAGAATTTAACTTTCTAACTGTATGTCAATCATCCGCACACTTCATTCAGGATATAATTCACGATCGGAAAATTCTCAAGTAAGGATAATCTTGTAAATATTTGTGACCAGATGCTAGAATCGATCATCGATCTTAGCAGCACTTAAGACTCCTGGGGCTGATTGAGAGTCCAGACGAGTGGTGAGCTGTTTGCAGTATTTCTTTTATGGCTATACAGATAGCACATGTAACCTTTTCCTAGACAGAATGCCTTACCAGGCTAGAAATACCTATCTGCCTTGGTATTTCACCCGTAGATGCAGTAGATTCGTGGTTTTCCAATAGGTATAATTGTGAATACAAACAGCCTCAATCAGGAGTCTCATTACTCTTCCCCAATTACATTTTTAATGTACTCAACAGTCAGGCCACCCTGCACCT
The DNA here is from genome assembly GCA_963457665.1 of Thysanoteuthis rhombus. NCBI lineage: Eukaryota > Metazoa > Mollusca > Cephalopoda > Oegopsida > Thysanoteuthidae > Thysanoteuthis > Thysanoteuthis major. The sequence goes on along the minus strand of OY735240.1, from coordinate 3,745,640 downwards.
CATTGTTTGAAGAAAGTGATCTGTTAGGGAAAACCAGAAACAAAGGATATCAAAACGATTCATTTTCTGAGAGTTTCAATTAAATATCAGGGTAAGACGGGGTGGGAAGAGAAAAGTTATGTACTTGTGTAAATAATGTAATTTTTTGAGACCATATTTCTGAGCCCAATGCTTGGATATTATCGATTTTCACAACTTGTCGGACTTTGGGGACCGACAGACACGCCACTCTGATGCCTATCTGGCATCGTTTTTCCTCAAACGTCTATTTTTATAATGTGACTAGAGTTCGTAGATTCTGGCCGATATATTTAAGAAACCCAGACATAGTCTGAATCTTGTTGAGATAACGCGAAATAAAATACAAGACGTTCCACGAGTTACTGTAAAATTATTTTGTTTTTCAAAAATAACTAACAGAAATTCCTCGTACATGTACACTTAATCATTTGGGTATTTTGTTATTTCAATTTTGCTAAGTTCAACTACCAATTACTCTGCTGGTAGATTTTCTGTATGTGAGCCAACTTTTTGTAGTTCCGTCGAACAAGAGATTGACACAGGCATTCCCAAAATCAGCAAGCCTTTCAAGTGGGATGATGGACAACAATTATTGATTATTTTATGAACTCATAAAGATCAATCAGAGAAAAACTGCTAACCCTAACCAATGCAAGATTTCCTTATTGAACATCCGTTCTAACTTTGATGGCATCGTCATGGATCTAAGGCTTAAGTATGTAGATTTCTCTAATATTGGTTGCTTCTCTATGCTTCAGACAGAAGTCTTCTCTGCTATTTCACCCATCGGAGGAGGACTGAACGTGATATCCATGGCTTTCTCGAACGCATCATTGTCAATTGAAGGTGAACCATATTGGCCAGATATTTAACTCAGTTCATCTATTTCATCGTCAAAGCTTTTAATCGTTTCTCCATTTGCACATCTGATATCAAATATACGATTGAATATTTTTAGCAAATTAATCAATTTTGCAAAAAAAGACAATTTCAGGAATTACACATAATTTTGTTTCCTAAAAATATTACAGAAGATTCCTTTCTCACATCTGTAACAAGTGAACAAATAATTAAACACCAATGTTAATTGAAAATGCCTAATGATCACTACTCAATCAAGTGGGTATTATATCTATATAGTGGTGCCGAAAGGATTTGGAAGTATACATGAAATGCTATGTATATATAAACGTGGAAATATTCATTGGATATAAAATGAACACACCTAGTAATTATTCATTAAAATGGCATGGACCATTCGGTTATAGCTGGGAAAAATGGATGGGTACTCAATTTAGGCAAGGTGCACAAATGCATGATGTGAATTTCTAAAAGTCGTGCATTTGAATATATGAACAAATATATATATATATATATATATATATATATATATATATATATGTATATATATATATATGTATATATACAGACATATATATATATACCCTACCATCATACGAGCATATGTGTGTTTGTGTGTGTTTCATTTTATCATAAATTGCACAACATATCACAGATACTTATTTGAAATGTTTTCCTATCATTTAACTGTTCATGAATCACTTGAAAATAGCGGTGGGGTTCGATTCTGAATCAACATTTCCACACTGGCATTCAATGGGAGGAACACTATTGTAAAATATCCAAAAGCCCGTTTTAAGTAAATGACGATATCAATTTATTTATCTATCTTTTTAAAGTGTATCAGGATATTACGCGTACATAATGTGAACAACTATTTGTTTATTTGCTGTGATGTGTGAGAAGAAATACATCATATAACATATTTTCCTCGTTCGAGTATATCAGTGGGCAGGCTTGCTAGTATTATATATCTATATTTCCTACCATATTGATTTAGTTCCCAGTTGTTTTCTTAGTATTTGTGGCAATATTACAACCCTTATATCACGAAATACTTCTACCTTAATGTCACGGAATACTTATGCTACTGACATCATCAAATGTCTCTTCATCTCAATGCAGGTCATAGAATATAGTTCTTTTTTTCAGTATTACATCTTCAGATGCAATTTTAAACTAATGAAATGACTGCGTGGTAATGGAATAAGGATATTTGTTTCATGGGATCAGCATGTGCATCCCCTGTGGAAGAAGCCTGTTTTACAGAGACAACACTTTAGCATTTCTGCAATAGAGGTTGTATGATTACTTACAGCCTTTTTCTATCCTTCCGATACATGTTTCTGACTTTTTTCCTAGTATGTCCTTTACATTACTAGAAGAAGAAGAGGAAGAAGAAGAAGAAGAAGAAGAAGAAGAAGAAGAAGAAGAAGTAGAAGAAGAAGAACAAGAAGAAGAAGTAGAATAAGAAGAAGAAGAAGAAGAAGAAGTAGAAGAAGAAGAAGAAGTAGAAGAAGAAGAAGTAGAAGAAGAAGAAGAAGAAGTAGAAGAAGAAGAAGAAGAAGAAGAAGAAGAAGAAGAAGAAGAAGTAGAAGAAGAAGAAGAAGAAGTAGAAGAAGAAGAAGAAGAAACATCTTTCAAAATCTTCATTATTAATGGTTTCCAATCCCTCATGGCGTCTTCTCTTCCCTTCTGTGACCATCGAAATAATTCATTCTTGTTTGAGGGATAACATTTAGACACGCCCATCCACCATATCCTAATCCTGTATCTCTGTTCAACCACCGGCCATTTTGATCTTGAACAGGATTTAGACAACGTCACACATATTTATTTTTGACTCAAGTCAGTAATGTCTCCAAGAGTCTTCACACAAAATCAGTCAATCTATTTCGCCATCTGCAGGGGAAAAACTATGAAGCATGAAAGTTTTAGATACTTTCACATCAATCAGGGAGAAATGGAAACAAATCATTACTCTAGCACAGAGGTTCGTTTAGACCCCCAAACACACCTTCTGTTCAATTTGCAGGATATTTTTGCGCTTACTTTGTGAGGTTCTAAATTAGGAAAAACAAGGAATAATCTCTTTCCCTTTCTCTCTCTGTCCCTCTGTCACAGTCTGTCTCTGTCTCTCAGTCTCTCTGTCTCTATCTCTGTCTCTGTCTTTCTCTCTCTTTCTACATTCATCAGTCTATTTACATCTATATGTATATGTATTAATTGAATCAAATACCCACGTTGTTAATATTTAGATGCATGATGATAGAAGTTGAAATTCTACTAAACAAACGAGACGTCATATCAAATCTATAACATCTCCATTCCAGAAAAGTTTCACAAGAGCTTAACATTGTGTCTATCAGTCTGTTTAACCATCCACAGAAATCAATCGATCAGGTAAAAATGGAGACTAATCAGTAGTTTAGAAGAGTCAGGGGCGATAATTGACAGTAGTGATATATTGCTACGTACACAATGGGTTTTCTCTAAAAAAGATTCGTGTACTTTTGCATTTTGACCGTGAAATCAAGACATGAAGGCGGGAGCTATTTCTGCTGGTTGGATTACAAAATATGCAGAGACAAAAAAGTATCACTGATGCTGTAATTAGGTCCAAGCCACGAATTGTTTACGATCATTAGGTTGAATGCAGGTATCATCATCAACATCATCATCAGTGTCTTACCGTCGATCGTTGGACGAAAACCTTGTCCAAGATTCACCAAACCTTTCTATCGTGGGCATTGTTAAGCTATAACTTCTGAATTTATCTAACCCGTCACATCATCCTACTTTCTGTCGGCCACAGTTCCGCATATGATCTATAGGGATCCACGTTGTGCATTGTGAGGTTCAGCAGTTGTCTGATATTTGAGCAACATGACCAGCCCTTTGCCATTTTGGTTTCCCTATAGTTACTATGAATTTTCTGTTTCCTGTTCTTCCTAAATATACTGTGTCATCATCTGACGTCACCAAGTGAGGTTGAGAATGAATCCCTCGGGCATATTGCATGGCTCTCAATTGAAGAGTCAGCCTCTTAGTTAAGTTGTATGTGTCAGCTCCGTTGGTGGATATTGGTAGGATGCATTGGTAATGTACCTTTCTTAGACTAGTAAGCTCTTTTTGTTCATGGAAGTTGAGTTTGCTCTACTGGAAACTCACAAACCCAATCAAGTACTGACAAAGTAAAGAAGTAGAACTGATAGATGAGTGAGAGAAGACTTGGGACAAAAATACACCAATACAAATAAATTCCAATGAAACATCAAGCCCACTGGTCATCTTGAGTAAACAACAAAAGTGATAAATCATTTTAGTGTGATTGTTTATTATTTAATTGAGTTTACAACGACAAAGGATTATCTCTCTCTGTATCTCACGCACAGATCTGAATCGGTTACATACATATGTATGGATGAGGTATGTTTGTTCGTATGTATATGTATGTGTGTGTGTGCATGCATTTGTGTATGTATGTACGTATCAAATGAGGTTAGTTCTATATCTCAATTTCGCCCTTATGTTACTATATAATCTCATTTCCCTTTTAACTAACCATACTTATCCCCCCCACCCGTACTTGTCATTTTCTCGGGATTTAGTGTTCCTCTAGTACAGAGAATTAATTTATCAAATACATCACATTAGAGTTTGATTGGGATAGGGTCTTGAGAATAAATATGCCAGGGCAACACGGTATGTTCCTGAAACTCTCCCCTCACACTCACACAAGTCAAGGCGTTTTGAATTTATAAAAATGTCATTGTCATCGGATAGGACTATTCTAAGATGTTTCACGTGATATTTTCACACAATATATAATCTTAATTCCATGCAACTTCACATGTTTCGTCAACTCACCCGCCGCCTTAGCACCAATCGAACTATAGATCTCCCTTATCTCAGATCTCAGAACATTCCTGGACATTTTTACCAATCAACTGATATTTCCCCATCGCTCCTCTGATTTATCGGTTCTGTCTACAGAAAACGAGACAGAATTGTGTGTGTTAATCTGTAATCTGTCAACATTTATTATCTTCTGAATCTTCTGCTCGGAGAAAGACGTTGAACATAACAAGTGTGTGAAGAAATCAGAATATACTGTGATTTCTCAATCCATAATCTTGTTCAGTACGGTCGACCTTATCTTTGATGACTGAAGAGATGGAGTCTACATCACGTGAGTGTATACTCTGCAGGGCACTATTTTTATGTATTTCTTTATTTTTGATGTAAAACCTCCCAAATCCAAAGGTAGAGGATCTGGTTATCTTACTTTAATCACTTATAATTTTTATGCAAGTTTTTTTTCGTCACAAGTCTTGAGTCGTATTATTTATTACTCTGAAAAATGTGTAATTATGATACGAGACAGGATAATGAAATCCAGCCTCTGGGTGGGAGAAAATCAAGACTTTTCGATCTGAAATTTGTTCCAGATAATAGATATGAGGATACTCCGTGAATTTATCTAATTTTCTTCTTTCTTATCCCTGTGGCCACCCTTCAAGTGCTAGTTGAAGCACAACTGTGAAGATCAAGAGTGTTACAGGTTTTTAACAAGCAAGTGATGTTCTTCCATCGATTTCCTGATCCATCATTTCTGTCTACGGCTGTTTCATTCTCAAATTGCAAGCCCCAAATGACTGTCCACGGGGGAGCTATTAGGAAAAGAGCGAAAGAACAAATGATAATAATTCTATCCCTAACCTTGAATTGTGACCATTACATTAACCCTAACATCAATATACACTTGTAGCCATCATAAGCTGTAGGTTTTTTTTCATATTTTTACGCCAACTGAAAATATTTTCAATAGTCTGCTTGTGCTTGCTATGTTTAATAAAGGTACTGAATGACAATTTGTCCTTTTGTTGTAGTTTTTGTAGATAGATCTCTCGTGGATGGCTCTTATAGAGCTCACCAATTTACAGCTAGTGGGAAGAATCTACGACCTATGAGCACCCAATGCTAAAAAAAGACGAATAAGAGAAAATCCATGTGAAATGATGAAAATAGACTGTGATTCATGAATCACACAATACGTAATTAATTACATAGTTCTTCAGATCCAAAGTGTTCTTTGATCGTCAGAAAGATGAGCAACACATGTTGTCTGCTTATAACAGCCAAGGAAGTAATTTCTGATGTAAATGAAAGAAAAGGCAGATCAACGTATCGTTCCACCTTTGTTTCCTCATAACATCGACTCGTAAGTTTTTGAACTCATTTCGGAAGTAGATAGAAGTTAGACATCAGTGCATAACCTTCCTGAGAAGAAGAGTGTAAGTATAATCCATCGGATAAAAAGTTGTCTGAAGCCAAAAAACAAATGATTAGCTGATAATAGACCATGTGTTAGCCAATTTTCCTCTCTCAAAAAATCTAGCTCAAAATGTACCGACTATCTTGAATCAAAGAGTTTTTGTTTATGACTAATCGAGGGAAAACGAAGTACGCGGGAGGGAAAAAAGATAAGAAATAATTTGAATAAGCAGACAACATTCATGGACACAAATGGTGGGCAAAGCGTTCTCTGTACAGCATCATGTCGCCCAACAATCAAATACCCGTTACTTTACTAACATAAAGCTGTGTACTTTGTCAGTATAAATACACGGTAATTTCAAAGGGTAATACAAAGTATTCTTAGGTAAAACCGTTGTATTAATCTTGAATTAAACTTTAAACAACTAAAATCCATATCTCTGCACTGATTAGCCTTAGGATATATTATCATTAAAATTCCTGAAATGGTCATAAGTCCAAATGGCCGAAAATCGGCTAGAAAAATTGTTTTTTTTCCTGTACATACGTACAAATATGCCCTGCTATGTATTCGTGGAGAAGTAATACAGAGGGAATGGTGCTCTCACGCAGAAAAAAAGGAAAGCTTTTGTTCATCATGTTCTATTGGGAGGAAAAGTACCGTCATATCCAATAATGGATGTAAATTAAATAAAACCGACGATATACACTTATCAAAATGGTCATGAAATCGCTATCTATTCAGCATCATATCAATTGATTGATGAATTGGAGTTTTGTCATCAATATTTTTTAGAACTTTCAGTGTATTCTCGAGCGTGTTTATCAATATATATATATATATATATATATATATATATATATATATATATATATATATATATATATCAGTTTGTTCACACAATATTTCTAAATGTTATTGATGGATTTTCAATCGAATTTCGAGGAAGATCAGGGTATTGGGTAAAGAAAAATCAATGGAGTTTGTAAGAGGATCATGGGATTTTTTCTAATTCTTTAGCAGACAGGCATGAAAGAACATAATTCAGTAAAAAAAAAAATGGCGTTAAATTCAAGGATATTAGCTCGATAAATATTTGCACTTTTAGCTTAGTTATGTTTTTTTCTCCATCAATAATTTGAAATGTTCCTTTTCCACCAAGTTTTCTCAATGGCTATGACGTTTGCAATGGTAGGGTTTCTCTGTGTACTTTCTAATCTGAATAAGCAGACAGCATACACTGCCGTATATTTCCTTTGATTCTATAATATGTTTTAAGCAAATCAGATGAGGGAAAGTCATAAAAAAAAGGAAAAAAAACAAGAGCAAATGTGATAGATGGGTTAATCTACCTGCTCCTCAGAAAATTTCCAAACCTAAATATTATTACTATTCTGCCGAAACAGAGCACATCTTGTTTACGCCGGAATGGTACCATTACCTGTTCGGTACGTGTCAATCTTTGACAGTTTGCAATATGGTTGGTATAGGAGAAGTCTAGAATGGTTTCTCTTCTCTACCGAAACCTTTGAGGAAGGGAAACATAGATTTCATTTATGATGTAGACTTTTGACAGTTGTTATTGGTGATGGCAGTCATTGTTGTATATCATACTTGCAATGTCAGACAACTTGACGCAATAACGTTCATGAGAGATGAACTGTTGTTGAAGTGATTCTTTCATGTTGTCCATGTCTATTGTTTATATTGTTAGAAGGCAGAGAAGAAGAAGCAAAAATCATTATTATAATAGGGATGGAGTGAATATATGTAACAAAAACAATGCTAATATATCAGGCCTGTTGCTGATATGTGATGGTCTCTGTTGACAGGTGACATATGCATACATGTAATGTCTGCTCTTGATATATGCCTGCTAAAATACATTACACGTTGTTAAAATGTGATGGAGCTGAGTCCGGTTATTCGGTGACCAGTGTTTCGTCTACGCAAACAGATATCCCATCAAAAACGTTTTATCAAATTTCTCTCTTATTGTTACATAATCATTTCTTTATTCATCGAGACTGAAAAAAAATGAATTTCTTCAGGACTATTCGAATGACCCAAGTTTATGGTGGGTGTTTGCAGAGTTTTGATAAAAGAGTCATCAAATATTACCGCTGCCAACCAAGTTGTTTTGAAGTCATGTATTAACACACGTCTATGTATAAGCGTATTTGTCTGCCTGTTTGTTTTTTTAAAGTTATCTTCTGAATATTCCCAGAAATTCCCAACGTGTTTCAATGACATTTTTTTCAAGCATGCACTGAAGAAAATCAATAAATGTCTACAAGACTTACGATTTATTTGGCCGATTTTGTTTGCACATCGTGAGGTTTTTAAGAATGGAGTTGAGTTCACAAGTTTTCGACATGGTAATGGGACATGAGTTCGAGTCTCTATGAGAACTCATTCTTTGTTCCTGAAACTTTTACTGCAGTTTGACAATGTGAGTCGTATTTTGGTAAAAAGGAACACAAGATTAGAATGAAGGAGAGTCAATAATGATGGTTCAAAACACTTCCCTTAATTGGAAATCGAAATAATGAAAGGTGATTTTTAAACATGTTTCCTAGATACCTATCTTCAACATATGTTCATTACGAAATAATTTGTCATTGATCACTGACATTCTCCGTGTAATTAAATTTTGTTGGAACTTATTTCGAAAAGATATATATAATCTATCCAACATGTACTCATGGCTATATGTCAGTGATTCCCCGGGTTTGTTTAAACATATGTGAAATGTAGCTTCTTTTCTCAATCTTAGTTTGCTTCAATTTCAATCTAAGCATAGATAGTTTTTCATTTCATATTAGTCATGGCTCTATTCGCTAGGGGCAATATTTGGAGTTAGGAGGTATAGATAATATTCCAAGGTAACTAAGTTTGTCATTAAGACTATCTGAAAATCATGAAGTTCTTTGTACATAGTTTGACACGGCATTCAAAGCAAACAGGTGTAATTATGCGTTTCGGTACGAAAAGCTGAGTAGAACGCCCACGTTGATCACACAATTAAGCTTTATCCATGTTTCAGCAAAAAAATTATCGGTTTATGCTCCCTGAGTAGATCGATTTGGTACTTCATAGTCATGGATAGTCATGAACAATAAATGTTGTTGAAAATGTTGTTTTTTTAAATCTTGTTTCGCAAGTCAAATGCACGGGAGTCGGAGAAGGCATTTGTGTGCTTGGTTGGTTTCCTCTATGAAAAACAAGTCATGGGATTTGAACGTTAATGCCCAATCATTCGTCCAACACCTGCTACGTCGTCCTATTCCTTTAACCCCGGTTCTTGTTGGATTTACTAATCAACGGTTGGTTAAGATTCTGGTTTGGTGTCCAAACAATTTCATTCTTTGGTGCTATCGCTATTAGATAAAAATTTATATTACGTTAAATACCATCCTCTATTGACATGCTGTAATATCATGCATTTACTTGCATTCACTGATATTATGTGTTTAGGCAACAAGTGCCGGGGTAACAGTTCAAGCACGGCTGCTGGGGTGACTTGTCTATTGCTAAACAATCAGGAGAGGTCAATATGAATTATAGATTATCGAGACAGTTTCAGTTACCTTCAAGATATTATTATAATATTATTAATGATAATGATAATAATGATAATAACAACAATGATTGTTGTTGTTGTTGTTATTATTATTATGATTATTATTATTATTATTATTATTATTATTATTATTATTATTATTATTATTATTATTACCTCTGCTACTAAGTATAGTACTCAGTCGTACACTATAATCATTGATACAAGTATCACAATTCTGTTAACTTTTAGATAGGGTCTTGAATTCACTGATGCATCCCTCAGAACTTGTGAAATGGAAGGAAATTTAACAATATTTACCCAGATCTAGTTCGAGTGTTTTAAGGCTGGAGACTTGGAATAAACCCTGGAAATTAATATGGAAGAATTGTGGATTATGATGATTTAAAACGTAACTTATATGAGAATCTGATTAGCTGCCCTAAGAAGAACTTCGATCATCAAAAGATGTAACGTATAACATAACATCCAACAAAGTGTTGATATCGAGAGGTTTTGAACGGATATACAGCTGAAACAAAGTATCAGATACTTCAATAAGATTGACTGAAGGACACTTCACGGTGAGTTATGCTGTAGTCAGTTGCATAGCTTTCATAATTAATAGTTACATACATAATGTCTTCAGCATTTATTGATTTTGAGTACTGAAAAAGATGTGTTACTCAAATATTCGAGGCTCCCCCCTCCATAACATGATGGAAAATCAGGACTTCTATCCTAAGGAAGTGTTGTTTTGGACAAAAATATTACTACGATTGTTGGATAACGGACTTAATGCAATATTGGTGAAAATCCTTGCATCAACTGAAAAGATAAGCGGACCACCGACGTTGAGACTCATCGAATAGGCAACGGGAGATGGTTTGACGAAGCATCTGCTAAACCAGTCAGATTTGAGCAGTTTATCATGATGATATATGCTTAAACTTTCTGAACCATAGGCCAATATATTAACATTAGTCATCCTGAGGCATCATTAAAATTTCATAATTTGTGGATTGAGATGTGTTCTTTCTGGTTATTTTCCAAAGCACAATAAATAAATTGGCTTTGGAAAAAAAAAAAGAGTGCGATGTGAATAATATGGTTATAAAACTACAGTCAAACGATTTTTGATATTCCGGTTCTCCTACAAAGTGTTTGCTGGTGGCGCAACAGCTAATGAAACGTACAATGGAATCGGCAAACAGAGTTCAAACTCTGGCTTGGACAGTTTGCTTATATTCCAGGCTTATTCACTAGGGAGACATATAAACTTACATCGGTGAATACCAGGACAGTTCGAGTTCGTTAAGTCCTAAGATGCAGTCCATGTTGGTCCTTGTGGTGGCACTTTTGTCCCATACCTAGAATTGCTGCAAAAACTGGATAGGTTTCCATGGAATGTTCGAGAACGGAGAGAAAATTCCCCGCTCTGTGTGTTTCGCAACACGGGAAGCAATTTAACTTTTTTACACAAATATTATTTTGTCACTAGCATTGTTGACGTTCACTGAAGTGAATACGTGAGTATTTCACAAACAACTATCATATAACTCTGTTAGATAAAAATGGAGTAAGAGCTGTTGTAATTGTATCTTGGGGCTCAGAAAAAAAGAAAAATATACATGTAAATATTGAAACACATATATTTTTCTGGCACATTAAAATTATTCAATTTACACAAATATTATTACAAATAGGTCTAGCATTACAATAATATTATTATTTGCACTTTGTTTCCATCTTTGTGCAGCAATTAATTCTGTTTTAAATATACGTGTAGGTCTGTCTCATATATGCATCATCTATGTATCCCATTTTCATCAATTACTGCATTTGATCATAATCCTGATCAGAGGTGATGATAAACTAAAAATTGCAAACCAAAAACAACCATTCGTTCCTAGAATTCCCAGGCAGTATAGTATTATGCTAATATAGCATTTGCAGAATCAGTAAATGAGAAGTTACTTTGTAAGCATATGATAATGGACTGTTTACATTGCAGAGCTCATTGCTACAGGGTTAAAACTATAACCAACTTACCAGGAAATAATATTAATAAGGCAACTGGTGTAAGATTGCAAATAATAATTATAAAATGATAATAAAGACACTAATGAGACTGAAGGAGATCAGGAGAAGGGGAAAGATTGAGACTGTACAGACCACAGCACTGCTAGGAACTGCACGGATACTGAGGAAAGTGTTAAAATATAAAGACTGCAACGTTATATATCAATAGTGACCAAACAGCGGAAGGGAAATGAAAGCGGAAATGTGAGCTGCAGCACTGACATGATGGGTCGGTGGGGGAGGATGAAGATGCTGGCTGAAGACCTGAGGAGACTTATTGTCACTCGACTTTCAGCAATGACTACTGGGCAACCGGTGTGAAACTGTAAATCGTAGAATTACTGCGACCTACGAGTACTGGGAGAGGAAGGCTGGAGACTTGAGGAGACTTGCTGTCACTCAAACTCCAGCAGTTACCACCAGGCAACTGGTGTGAGATTCCAAAATAATAATAATAATAATAATAATAATAATAATAATAATAGTGATAATAATAATAATAATGATAATAATAATAATGATGATAATAGTAATAATAATAATAATAATAATAATATAATACCACCAGGCAACTGGTGTGAGATTGCAAATAATAATAATAATAATGATAATAATAAAGCACCGGATCCCGACGGGATCCATGGGTATTGGTTCAAAAAATTCACCACGTTACACGGCAGACTCACTCACCTACTCCAAAATTGTCTAAATGAAGGCAAAGCACCAGAATGGATGACTAAAGGCAGAACCACCCTCATCCAAAAAGACCCGGGAAAGGGGAACATAGCAAGCAACTATAGACCAATCACTTGCCCACCACTTATGTGGAAAATCCTGACCGGGCAAATAGCAGAGAGAATATACATGTCAATGGATAGAAGGGGGCTACTACCAGAAGAACAGAAAGGGTGTAGGATAGGAACCAAAGGGGCAAACGATTTACTCTACATAGACCAGATGATCTTAAAAGAAGTAAGGAAAAAGAGAAAGAATATCGCAATGGGATGGATAGATTACAAAAAGGCATACGATATGATTCCACATAGCTGGATAATGTTCAAAATTAGCGAACCGGTGGTTAAATTCATTGGTAATTCGATGGAAGACTGGATAGTACATTTGACAGCCGCAGGGGACAAACTAGCCGAGGTAGGGATAAAAAGGGGAATCTTCCAAGGAGACTCGTTGTCCCCACTATTATTTGTTCTAACAATGATACCGCTTAACAGAATCTTGAAAAACAGCAAAGGATACCACTTCTCTAAAACAAAAGGAAAGGTCAACCACTTAATGTACATGGACGATATTAAATTGTTTGCAAAAAACAGGGGAGAGCTTGAGACTCTGTTCAACGAAGTAAGGGAATATAGTGAGGACATAGGAATGGAGTTTGGGATAGAAAAATGCGCAATCATGGTGATGCATAAAGGAAGGCTTTCAATGACTGAGGGAATTGAACTTCCGGACAACAACAAGGTTAGGGTATTGACTGCACAAGACCGATACAAGTACCTAGGTGTCCTTGAATGTGACACGATAAAACGGGAAGAGATGAAGGAGAAAATTAAGAGAGAATACCTCAGAAGGATAAGGAAAATATTAGAAACCAAATTAAATAGCAGAAATCTAATAAAAGGAATGAACACCTGGGCTGTGTCAGTAGTTAGGTATACAGGACCATTCCTAGGATGGACAAAGGAAGAGCTCCAATCAATGGATAGGCGAACAAGGAAACTTATGACGATGCATAAAGCATTACACCCTTGGGATGATACAGATAGACTATACGTTAAGAGAAAAGAAGGTGGTAGGGGGCTCATCAGCATAGAAGACTGTGTCCAGAGAGCTAAAGTAGTCCTAGATAGATATGTGCAAACAAATAGTGAAGAAATCATAAAGAGCGCGAGGGATAGTGCAACAAACAATAAAGTAGAAAACAATGGAACAGTACAGCAAACTAGAAAAGAAAAGTGGGAAGGGAAAAAATTATACGGCGAGTTTAAAAGACAGATAAAAGATATAGCAGACGAGATATCATGGACGTGGTTACGAAAGGGAAACCTTAAGAGAGAAACAGAATCGCTCATCATGGCAGCCCAAAACAAAAGCATAAGGACAAACTACATAAAAGCAAAAATCGACAGAACACAGACAAACAGCAAATGCCGCATGTGCGGTGAAAGTGATGAGACAGTAAACCACATAACTAGTGAATGTAGCCAACTCGCCCAGAAGGAGTATAAGCATAGACACGATAGAGTAGCAACGATGATACACTGGGAACTAAGTAAACAAATGGGATTCAACCATGGGGAAAAGTGGTATCAGCACAAGCCAGAGGCAGTCTTGGAGAATGACAACCACAAACTACTGTGTGACTTTGACATCCAAACTGACCACCTCATCCAGGCAAGAAGGCCGGACTTAGTAATAGTAGACAAAAAAAGGAAGGCCTGCCAAATACTAGACGTTGCTGTACCTGCAGACCTTAGAGTAAAAAAGAAGGAGGGTGAAAAAAGGGAAAAATACCAGGACCTAGCAAGGGAGTTAAAGAAAATGTAGAACATGAAAACCAGGGTAGTACCGGTCATAGTGGGAGCACTAGGAACGGTCCCCAAAACGCTGAGGAAGAGACTGGAGGAGATCGGGATTAGGGGGAGGATAGAGACCGTACAGACCACAGTACTGCTGGGAACTGCACGGATACTGAGGAAGGTGCTAAAGATATAAGGACTGCAACGAATCGTAGCTCTGTCATGATATGCGAAAGAGAGAGGAGACGTTAGCTGAAGACCTGAGGAGACTTATTGTCACTCAGCCTTCAGCGATAACCACTGGGCAACCGGTGTGAAACTGTAAATCGCAGAATTACTGCGACTTATGAGTACTAGGAGAGGAGGGCTGGAGACTTGAGGAGACTTGCTGCCACTCAAACTCCAGCGGTTACCACCAAGCAACTGGTGCGAGATTCCAAATAATAATAATAATAATAATAATAATAATAATAATAATAATAATAATAATAATAATAATAATAATAATAATAATAATAATAATAATAATAATAATAATAATAATAAGAAGAAGAAGAAGAAGAAGAAGAAGAAGAAGAAGAAGAAGAAGAAAAATGTATAAACGACTATATTAACTATGGAATTGCATACAAAAGAGGCTAATCTAGGGAGGGAGACCAACTGCTAGAACGAAACCCCTACTCTAACACCCTGGCGATTAGTAATGATAACTGAAAGAATGAACGGATGATGATATAAAATACTCCACATAAAGAATGAATTGTCATACATCAGAGGCAGGTCTAGAAAAAAGCGCAGAGATACTCTTTTCACAATATCGATGAGAAATGTATTTTTGTTGATACGAAAATTGAAAAATAAATTTCATATCTGTTTATAACTCAAATGTTGTTTGAAGATCACTTTTACTCGAAATAGCTTTTCCAGACGACAATAAACCAGTTCGTAAATGTAATCATACATAATAGATATATTGTTTGCAAAAATTGGAAAAAAAAATAATCTCTTTTAGATAGTTGAATAAACCTGATAGTTTGAAAGATTTTCAATCTAAAAAAAAAAATCAGAACTTATCAAGTTTGAAATGTGTGTGTGCCAATGTGCGGTGTCTTTGTATGTTTTTGTGTGTAAGCTGAGATGAGTCTTACCCGGAGCCATAACTCTGATGTCTTGATTTATTTTCTATTAAATCGCCTTTTCCACATCCATGACCTCAAACTAAATCTAGATGATGTAAATGAAGAAAGCAAGAAAGTCAGTCTACACACGAACTTCACTTAGACGTAGATCTTGTGCCGCAATCACGTCGGAAATAAGAACATTAAGATCAAAACCAAAGATTCAGAACTAGAGAAAGTAGGCCCGTACATCTACCTAGGACAACAAATTTCCACGGGACCCCCCCATCCCTACCCCCAAATAAAGCAAAAAATCTCTGGAGGGTGGCAAGACTTTGGCAGAGCAGGCTCAACCTTCAAAAACAATAAAATGCATTAATCTAGAGAAAAAAGGGTTATACAATCAATGCATCCTCCGAGAAGTCACTAATGGAGCTGACACATGGCACATAACTAAGAGGCAGACCCACAAACTGAAAAACGAGCCGATAAGTATGCACTGGTACACATGGAGAGACCACAAGATGGCACAGGATACCAGAGAGAAGACAGGAGTCAAGGACAAATCAGAATACATCAAAATACTTAAATAGCAATGGGCTGGTCATGTTGCAAGAATGACAGACAGTAAGTTGACACCACGACTCACAACATAGATCCCTGAAACCGGCACAGTACTATATGGAGAGACAAATTAGACATTCAGAAAGTACTGACTCAGTGACTCCCACGATAGAGAAGTTTTGTGAATCCTTGGGAATGACTATGTCTTACGACTGACGATTAAAGACATGATGATGATGATTATGGTGATGATATCCAATGCCAACAATCATCTATTTCAGCTAGTATTTTCTTTCATCCGGGAAAATACAGGATAAGTTGTAAGGTTCAATTTTATCTTTTACTAACCGTAAAAGGATCCAATCTCCAATTGCATCCGAACATTTATCTTTTGTTTTCATCTGCACTGTTTATGTACTGCTGTTGACTGACAGTCGTAGTAGTTGAAAAGCAATTTTGAGGATGATAAATGAAATTCTGATGAAAAAAATGAAAGAAAAAAAGATGATGAGAACCTGCAACTAAAGAAAATATTTTTTTAAATCGAAATACTAATTGTTAGTATTTGTTTACTCATGGCTTAGAAGGACAATCTGTTTCCCTGGAATGAAAAGCAACTGAAATTAATATGAAAGAAATACAAGTCAAATTATTAATTGGAGAACAGGTGATTTTTCAGGGAGTTTTAGTTGAAAAAAAATGAAGGCATATGTGTACATATAAGTTCAAGTCGGTAAGGATTGTCTGATATAAGACCACACACCATGAGACCAGCGTTTTCTTCTTTGAATGATGCTGCAAAGAATTACTGGTTTTATTTTACTCTTGCACACGCTAACAACAGGAAAAATACAAATTGATTTGGCAGTGAAATACCTTATGAATTTTTCTCGGGAAAGTATCCGGCCATTCCAAATAACTCAACGACAAGTTACGTAGATTTGATTTAAATAGCAAATGGAGGGGACCTTACTCTGTATTCATGGAAATCCCCTGATGGGTTATTCAGTCAACAGTGAGCATGCGTACCGTGTAATCGTCGTATTCACAATGACTGCAATCTCCACGTCTGATGCAAAGTTATTTTAGCTTCCAATGTGTTAAGTTTGGGTACTATGTTTGTACCGACTCTGATACAAAGTTACAATTGTTGTTGTTTTATCACTTGATTTGATCAGATTTCAATCTATTTAGCAACAGATGGGAGGAAAAAAGAGTGAAGAATACGTATATCACTTTGATGATGTGAAAGTTTCGTTCATTGATCTCCAAAATGTTTTTTCGCCCAGTTCTTTTCATTTTTACAGCTGGTGTACCTGGTAAATTGAATTTAGTTCTTTTTCAGCCATCAAACAATAAAGCCACTGATCTAATAATAACAATTCAACTCTTATCAAACATGAAAGGATGTTTTATTGCGTCTCCGAAATCTTGGCATTATTTTTCAAGCAAATAGATATTATAGCAGTTGTGTTTGAGTGCTTATGGCTTGGAGGAAGTAAGCAATGAAATATATTTTCATATTAGTTTTTAACATCTGACATCAGCTTTTGTTTTGGCTTTTTGATTGAACAGCAATATTTGTTTACGAAACAAATATCAAATCATAAAAATACATTTCCAATATTTATTCTATCTTGAAGAAAGGCGAGCTTATTTCGATGACAAAGCAATAAAATTGAATGATATTGCATTATTTCATGCGCAAGGAACCTTAAACAAATTGCAAAGAAAGTTGTACTCCGACCTTCAATCAAGTCGAAATTGAAGCTCACCTAAAAAATAGCTATCTACAAAAATCATATATGTATGAAAATGGAGATATCTAATCGAACAGAATGAGTTATAAATTGCGTTAGAAACTTATTTGAAACTAACTCCTGCGGTTACCCGATTAATATATCACTCAACTTAGACAACATAAAAAAAAACAGCTTCCCTCTCAGCAGCAGGTTCGATTTCTACAGCTGTCCCGTTTTCTTTAATTGGTTTTTGCGATTAGCAAAAATATCTTCTAGCTTAGATTGAATCGAGAGTTCTATCACCACAACATTACAGAATACAAGGTCTCTAGGAGGATAAAGTGTACAACTAACTAAAAATTGCAGTCATAACAGTTTCACTGAATAGGTATATAATGAAGAATGACATTTTCAGTTTTATACATAAAATTTTATTTACTGATCAAGATTACATTCGAAACGAACAGTTGCACTGCTAACACTGATTTTAAACTATAAATGTAAATCTTCATACAGCCTGGAGTCTGTTTATATAGCTTGCTTATTCAATCAACAATCATTTGATTTGAACGAAGTCTCATTTTGTCAGCAGAAGTGCGACATTACTTTACACAAAATTTGAAACAGTCAGATACGCTGTATGCATGTGTATATCTCTGTATCTTTTAATCCCCTCTCTTTCATCCTCTTCCTTTCTATATATCAGGCTATCTATTTATCTATCTATCTATCTATCTATCTATCTATGTATATATGCATAAATAAACGTATTGTTGAGTGAATGATGCGTGAATTCATTTTCAAAGTGCTCTTACCGGTCTGGAGGCTCGTTTCTCTCCTTCTCTCTTCTGATAGAAGGAATTGGTTTATTTAGGGTTGAAGATGTGTACGAATCACTCAATCGAAGATATTTTCAATCTCTTTCCTTTTAGTTAACCACTTGCAAAGTGACCGGTGTCCAATTATTCGTATTCAATCAGGAAATGGATATATCAAACTGACCAATGGGCAGCCTCTGTATCCATGTCTTGTCCCGAAGTCTTCACAGACAATTGAGTAATGTTACCTCTCGGGACAAACATCATGAGTCTACAATACATGGCCTATTTGAAATTTTATTCTTCCTTCATTCTGTCGACCAATCAACCAAAAAATGTGCTGGTGAATAATAAGCAATCGATAGTTATCGGTCAGTTGAGAATCAAGATTTTTTAACAGCAGATAGGGGTACCCCAAATGAGCCGTGGATATTTTCTAAATTTAACAGGGGGGTTAGGTTTTCATCCATTTACCAATGTTTCTAAGTGAATCATTTTTAAAATTAGATTCTCATTTTCAAATATTGTTGTCTCAAAATCTGTAAGTCTAACTCGAGTTAAGTCGTCATGGGTTTGGATATTCCTTAAACCAAATCTATCCACCCCTACCAGTCAGCAAATCAGCCAAAAAATGCCAGTCTACAAATTGACATCAATCAGGTGTGAATTGCTCTCTTCTTCCCGAAACTTAATGGACCCTAATGACTTGTTAGTATGAGCTAAACACAATGGTTGAAAACAAGTTCATGACGCTTGGGTATTAAATGTTTTTTCTCTTAAATGGACGATATAAACAATAAAAACTACCAATATCTAGTCAAAGCATGACCCATTTGGAATGAAAACCCCTTCTTCACTATCCTCTAATGATATTATGCAATATCAACGGAAATATTTTGGATCCTTTATACACACACCCTCATACACCCATACACACACAAGCACTCACACACACACACACACACACACATATATATATATATATATATATATATATATATATATATATATATATATATATATATATATAGAGAGAGAGAGAGAGAGAGAGAGAGAGAGAGAGAAGGAGAAGGGGGGGAGATTAAACTTCTCAGGTGTCAGGAACAAATGAGGAACGGTTTGAGTACTCACTTTAATACTTCATCTGCGACAATTTCTAAACACAGTTGGAAAGATCGAATTTTAGAGAATTTGTCCAACACTCATGAATAACTGAAGGTGTTTGCATAGCGATCAATCATATCATTGACCTGTTTTCTTAGTAAGTTTGAACTGAAATTGAATCCTATGTCCAAAAAGTCAGATATAAACAGGGAATAGGCAAATCAAACAGATCAGTTGTCAGTATATAACCGACACTAAAATAGAGCACAGAGAATTTACTGACGGCTCATAATCACACCTTCTTTATTGTTCCCTTTACCTCTGTGTGCGTCAAGTACCACACTGAATGTGTGAATTGGGAATCCATGATTTTACTGAATTGTTTAAAGATTGCAAATTATTCCCTGGAGTTATACAATCTTGCTATAACAGCTCTTTCTCTCTGTCTCTCTGTCTCTCTCTGTCTCTCTCTGTCTCTCTCTCTCTCTCTCTCTCTCTCTATATATATATATATATATATATATATGTATATATATATATATATATATATATATATATATATATATATATATATATATATGTATAGTTGTGTCATCCAATGACGGCTGTTATATTGTATTTCAACTCTTTACTGTGGCTACCAACTATATAATATCCCATCCAGTACCACAGGATAGGACCAGTAACTTTGCGTCAGACCCATGGATTGGCGTTTTACTCCCCCCACCTACGCAAAATCCGGCGGTCAGTAGAACCAAACTCAAGCGACATATTCACTTACGCACGATTCCCCATCCACAAGAGTATATATATATATATATATATATATATATATATATATATATATATATATATATATATATATATATATATATATATATATTGTTAATACACATATATCTATCCATATATTTCCAAATCTTCGACGAATTCAAGCAATTGTTGTATCCGTACAACCATCAATTAGCATTCAATGAAAGGGCTCCCCTTATTGAAATGTTATTCGATATTGTTTCTTGGCCGAAAGGTTCTGGAGTTTTGCATTTGATTTGTGGTAAGTGTCAGCTAGTGAATTAACAAATAAATTTAACCAGACACCAAAGACAATCACTGTTGAGCATTAAATAATTTCTCCGATTTCACAACAAATGAGATTTATCATGAGTTTTCATGGCTTGTGGGTTTTGCCGGGTCATAATTGAATTAAAGCCACGAAGTGACGATGGGGGTTGTTGATTGATTGAACAATTAAATGATCACGTCTATTTGGGGTTCTATCTGATGTAATTAGGAGTTGAATGTTGAGGCAAATGAGCAAAACATTCAACACTGAACAAGATTGAAAAGATCTTAGCCCTTTTCAGTGATCATCATACACTAATATACCCAGACTACTGTCATCGTGTTATTACAGTCATAGCATGATGGTCGTTTTGTTGTGATTGGAAGCCTTTTTCAGGTGTCTGATATTGCTGGTATGCTCTCAAATACTTGGAACAACACCCTAAAATCAATCCCTAGGAGTAGATGGTTTTTATTCCTCTCCCTATATCAGTGGATTATGATTATTCCTGCTTCATCGACTGATCGAATATTTTTAAAGGTTTATTGGGGATCCTTCTGATTGATTCAACTAGAGAATGATTGTCATGAACAAGGGTGTTGTCTTGAGTGAACAAGACTGAAAAACAAACAAAACTAATTATGCATGGATAGTCAGTGTTTACCGAACTTGGGTGAGAAAAACAATTTCAAATGCAGGTCACCCCCTCTTTTGATTTCGGTGAAGCACAGTCTTTACTGGAAAATTACTGTGACAGAATAACTATATTTTTTTGTTTGTTTTTTTTCTTTCCTCTGATTTCGGAGTCGAATGTCTTTATTTTCTAAAGGTTAAAAAGGATTTTGGATAAGTGATATCCTTCATCTAGACTGGTTTTCAATCATGGTTACAGATCTGAGTCTGTCGTAGAATTTTATAAGGTTCGGGGGAAAAGAGATGGATTCATTCTTTTCCAAAGAAGTTAAAGTAATCTCATCGAAATTCAACTTGCAGTTTTTATGACTGTGAATTTACTGTTACACTAGTTGCACCTTCAACAGAGAGGTAACAGATTCGTTTAAACATGTTTTCTTGGTTTTTCTTGTTGGTATATCTTCTGACATATATACGTCAGGTGGCTTTTTACAATTTCAAAGATGCTGTTATTCACTCAGGATAATTAATGTCTTGTCGTCATAGTGTCTCAGCAGCTGACATTATATTCGTTAATGTCATGCTAATTCGTCAGTGAAACGCCACAAATTCTGTTTCTACTTAACAAGTCTACCTACGTGAACAGTTTGAATTGCTTCATATCAGGATAACATTCAGTTATCCTCTGAATATTTTATGAATACCCACATTATGCTTTTCTTTGAATTATATATGAAGTAACGTCGGCTCCAAATTAGTTAACATGAAATAATCCATATTCAAGAAAGATTACAAAAACATACATCAAAATGATTTTGGTTTCATTATTCAAATTAATACGAAGATGAGTGAAGGAACTACGGACAATATTTTCTGAAGTACACTTGGGTTTCCCCTCGAAATATTCAGAGAAAGAAAAAGCAAATGCACTCATACCTATTTGTTTTCTTTTTTTCATTTTCGTTTTATTTCAGGGATTCGTAAACGTTTATTTCATATCTCATTATGTATTTATACAGTAAATTCTGCATTCGATATCATTGGAGCTTTTTAATTTTGATAATCTATTCCTAATTGCACCCTGAAGATCCCCGTTGAACATAGACCTCCCCCATGAACGTATATTGCAAAGGAGTGCAAAAATTTGTTTACACTCAATTGAAGGTGTTCCCACAACTCAAAATGCAAAAGAAACACAAAAAAAACAACAACCAAAAAAGACATCTATGTCTCGACAAAGACATTTGAAAAGTGGTTCACCGTATAACAATGAATTTACAATCACTTATGAGAATTTGTCACTGAAATATTTGTACGTAGTGATAAAATTAGTGATTATATGTCGAAAGCCATATCTATTCTTAGTGGGTGCATTATTCTATGCAAATTCAATGTATAGGTATGCATGCTAATTACCCTGCAATATATATATATATATATATATATATATATATATGTATATATATATATATATATATATATGTATATATATATATATATGTATATATATATATGTATATTCCGTGGAAGCCGGATAGGTTGAGTCTAATAACATCCCTGTGATATGTTCATCGCAATCTACGATGTCTTCTTGAAGTAGTTGACGTCCCTGCAAGTGGAATCGAATAAAATGAAAGTGTAAATTTGTTACCATAATTTTGTGTATGTGATCAGTCAAGGTCCTTCTATTTGATAATAAAAAGATGTTCAATTAGTCATCCTGCCCTTTTACTCCATCCATTTGATGATAAAGACGAAATCATAGTCTCTGACGACAGAAATGATCGATGAAGAAAATCATTCATCAAATATAATTCCAGAGTTATACCTGCGATAAATCCAGTTGAATGTTGAGGTTTTTATTATTGGTGGTTCAATCATTCACCCCAGGCAACGGAGTTGGGAGCTATATATTCAATCAATTCTGTTTGTCTATCTGTCCGTCTATTCGTAGGCAGAATATTTCCAAAAGTTTTCAACGAATTCCAATGACATTTCGTGGAAGAATGAACCATTGGTTGGATATGATTGAGGGTTTTTCAAGTCCACCTCACTATATATCTAAAAGCTGAGTTCCGTTCAGTTTCCAATTATACACTCTTTGGTTGCTTTTTAATGATTAAGAAGAGAGAAACTGAGCCAACTGACCCTCAAATTATTATCCGAACACCTGATGATGCTTTGTTTCGGGAGGAACCTGACTTCAATACGCTTACTGATTCATTTAAACTTTATATCTAGTCATAATGTTCCAGAAACTGTACCTCTAGCCCTTTTTTACCCTTTAGTCGATACCCAAGCTTTTTCCTCATCCACAGAGGTAGATTGTTTTCATTCTACCATAAATACTAGGCGATTATCGTATCATTTAATTCGTCCTCGCATTGATTCTTGTATGGCTATACCATTGATCAGAAATACAATACTTTTTTGCACTGTCCAACCCAGTGATAGAACTTGCAGCTCATAACGAACGCTTTTATCCACTAGGAAATCTACGTTTGTTCTTGTGTTCTTTTTTTAACAGTTCCACGTTGGAAACATCTGTTGAGTTTATTAAAGATCTCAAAGAAAAAAAATAAAAGCTCAATTGCCCTGGAAACAAATTCCAATCCTCCTTCAAAGGGAAATGGATCTCGTTTTGAAAGAATAAATTCCTGAATTTGCCATAAAATGCACAGCTGTTCGGGTATTAATATTCTATGGATGAATTCTTGATCAACATCTTTTTATAAGTTGAGTTTTCGAAACAAAAAAAAGAAACGTTTCCTCACACTCCAAGGTATGTAAGGAATCGCAGAAAATAGAATTTGTATTACAAGCGTTGCAATAATCGTTTGAATGTTCAATCGATTTCTTTGGCTTTCCATCAACGAGAAAAATACACACTTTATTTGATATTTATAGTGGAATGGTGATGAGTGTTAATATATATATATATATATATATATATATATATATATATATATATATATATATATATATATATATATATATATATATAAATCAAAATTAGAAAATGGAGAGAAAATTGAAGTATCAGTGTAACACCTCATTTTCATCATTATTCCACGGACATGTTCCGATGCAATCCAGCCTGATCCATTCATCCTATCCTGAGAAAGCAATTGCAACAATTCACGGGAAATGTTTTGAGACGAAACAGAGGAACGGGAGTATTTCTGTGTTGGAGAGGGGAGGGAAATGTTTGTATCTGTGTAGATGAGAGTAACATTTGGTTCAAAATGATATTGGCTGTGATAGTTTGGGTCCGGGGGTGTTTGTTTCATATCTTGGGGGTGTTTGGTCTGACTTAGATGAGAAGAATAATGAAGGAAGGGATGGATGAAATGGTCCTTCTTAATGATTTATTTTTCAGCTTTTCATTTCTTTTTTCAAATTTCTTTTTCCAGTTAACAGAATTGCTACGTTTTAGCAGCTATCCTGTCAGTCATAAATTCATTTTGTGTAGCAAACATATTTTCTATTTACGTTGTCTAAAGTGATTGGAACATTAACCGTCAAATGACAGAATAACATTGCAAATGATTTTATGAACACAATTTATAATCATTTT
This sequence comes from Thysanoteuthis rhombus, assembly GCA_963457665.1. Classification (NCBI taxonomy): domain Eukaryota; kingdom Metazoa; phylum Mollusca; class Cephalopoda; order Oegopsida; family Thysanoteuthidae; genus Thysanoteuthis; species Thysanoteuthis major. The sequence continues at coordinate 3,720,680 of OY735240.1, read as the reverse complement.
GGCGGATCATTAATCAATTTATATTTATAACTATATATTGCATTACGTACATTGAAGCTCTTATTTGAAATGATTTTCTATTCTTACGCAATGAATAACAATTGCATTGGCATTGACAACGTAAATCAACATGAATACCACTGAGCTAAACAGCTACTGGTAATGTAAATGTTCTAATACCTATGCTGAATGTGTTATCCTATCAACTACCACTTCAATCACTGTAATAGCCTAATTTTTCAATTGTTTGTCCATTCCATGTAGGAGTTTCAATAAAATATAACACGTTCTTTAGTCCTATTATGTATCTCTTTTTCTTTCACTCTTTCTCTTTCTCTCCGTCTCTCTCTTCTTCTCTCTCTTTATATATATATATATATATATATATATATATATATATAAATATATATGTATATATATGTGTGTGTGTGTGTATGTATATATATATATATATATATATATATATACATATATATACATACGTATATATATATACATTTCCTTTTTCCTGCAGAAGCTGTTCATGGTATTTAGATGGAAAAATATTAGTGTCAAAACTTTTCGAAATATAATCCACACAAAACGACCCTTTACAGGATTACTGCATTTATTCCAAATCCTGTACCAAATGGTCCTTACGTAACGGTAATTGATGGTGGTAGCCATCAGAATTACAACTATCATCGTGAGTTACCAAAGTTCACAATAGGATGTCAGGGCAATTTCCAGTGATTAGATATGATATAGCTGGCAAAAGATTAAGAATAAAAAAAGGTTCGATTCATGTTGCAATGAAGAAAGGATGAAAAGGAAGATGATAGGGAGAAAATAGTGGGGAAAGGGAATATCTAAATAATAACATTAAGAATAACACGGAGTAGGGGAAAAAAGAAGAAGAAGAAGAAGAAGAAGAAGAAGAAGAAGAAGAAGAAGAAGAAGAAGAAGAAGAAGAAGAAGAAGAAGAAGAAGAAGAAGAAGAAGAACAACAACAACAACAACAACAACAACAACAACAACAACAACGACAACAACAACAACAACAACAACTTACCATTGCCGGACCACAGGAAATGTAGGGATTCTAAAATGCTTCAATATTATACGACTATGTAATATATTTTGGTACTTGATCGATATTTAAAGATTTTCTAGACCAATATAACTTATAAGATTACCAAAACTAATGAAGTATATTGTACAAAACCGATGGATAATAAGTAAAAAAAACTCGTCAGCTCAAAGATTCTGCCTAAATGATCACAGAGTAAAATTTAATGAATACAGACAGCTTAATGAGTATCTAAAGCTCACTAAGGATCTGAGAGAGTGTCAACTTACTAACTGATAACTAAGTCTTTGCTCCTTTAATATCATTGCTAGCGTTCAATCAAAGACAAAAGGAGTGATAAATCATCATCATCATCATCATAATCATCATAATCATCATCATCAGTCTCCCAACGTCCTCCCCAGGATTTGCAAAACTTCTCTCCCATGGGCATCGTCGAACCAATACTCTCTGAATTTGTCCTCATCTCTCCATCAAATATTTTGCCGGCCTCGTTTGCACATGTGGTCTCGATGGATCCATGTCGTGAGTCGCGATGTCATTCATGGAACATGGCCAGTCCACAGCCATTTAAGATTTTTAATGGATTTTATTATGTTCCTGACTCTTGTCTTTTCTTGGATGTACTGTGCTATTTTGTGGTCTCCCAATGTGAGGCCCAGCATGATTTTTCCTTGTGCCAGTTGCATAATTCTCAATTTGCAGATCTGTCTATTGGTTTTGTTCCATGTTTCAGCTCTATGAGTGAATATCGAGTAGATGCATTGGTCATACACCCTTTGATATAAGGATATTTACAATAGTATCTTGTTTCGATCTGAAAACATTACGAGCAAATTGATAATAGATTTCATGAAAATAATGGAGGTTGTAGTAAGTATATAACATTCGGCTTTTAATATTAATCTCTTGCTATTATATGGTGAAGAATCAGTAGAAAAAAGACAGAACAACATGGAGAGGAGTAAGAAATGTGTAATACTCTTTCGTATCCGTGGGCTGTTTATATGACCTGTTGGCTAACGTTTCTAGGGTTTTCCATAGTTCAAAGAACAACATGGTTTTGGGAATCCTATCAAATAGATGGGTTGCAGATATGACGAGAGAAAAAAACAGTTACATAATGACTCAGGCATTGATTAGTCAACTGGAATTGTCCAGACTTTGGAACAGGTTACCAAGTATAACCAGTAACTGCTCCAAAGACTATTACAAAAGAAATAAGAACTGGAGATTCTGAGAATCTTGGAATGCTTAGGATATTCATCACATAAATGAATGATAATTTTTTCCTTTTTCAACTTGAAAAAGATATTTATAGGAAGTTTTAATTCAAGATAGTGGTTTGAAAATGCAGGTAAAAAGCTCAGATAGGAAATGACCCATTATAAGTTTCAAATCCTAGTCCCCCCCACTATGCCTAGAAAAGCCAAATAACACTCAACTGCTCTTTCTGATAGAGCTACAGAAACTCAACGGTGTGGAGGAAAATTAAACTGACCCTCAAATCAACTCTCCATTTCCAATGTCTTGGGCGTCATGTTTGCTTTTGCACTGGTATTTAATAGATACTTTATAAATCTTTAATACGAGTAGATGAAAGTACAAATAAGCAAATGTATAGATATCAACTGCTTATATATATATATATATATATATATATATATATATATATATATATATAAGAAGTTGCATTTTTATCTAAGAATCGAGCGAATCCTTTTGATAAATCATGCAAAGATAAATACGCAACTGCTCATCAGATTTCTTCATCGTTCACAAAGGCATATAAGTGCAGTTTTGAATTTTCCATTTTTTATATCGTCTAAATACTTCCAAAGTAGCTTTTAAATTGTAAAGTATTCAGTAAAAGATTTTTGACCTCCTTATGTGAAAAACAAAAGGACGATACTTTAACGGCTCATTGAATGGCTCTTGAGATCAAAGGAATTATTGTTGAAAACTTATTTCCTGTTCAGAATATGACGTAATGGATATATTGGGAAAAAGTTACAAATCAGTTTAACGAAAACAGAACCGTCCTCTAGGATGAGTATGGATATATCAGTGGGCTGGAAAAGGAGGACTCATAGATGAAAAACTATTTTGATTCGAAATGAATTTTAAAAGCCATGCTACATAAGTGTCTCTCTCAGAAAGACGTGTCATTGAACAGGTAAGCATTTTGATACTGGCCGAAAATAATTGAGTTTAATCGAACCCAGATCAAAAGAGAGAAATCTTATCATTAAAGGTATTTATCCATTAACGAATAATGTAGATATTTTTGGTTAAGGAAGATAAAATAAGGCATTTTGGACCTCTGATAAAAGTAAATCTACAAAATACTATTTGAAGGAATATATTGATACATATTAATGCATTGGAAGGATTGAACCTACAGAATATCATTACAAGGAATATATTGAGGGAAATATCAGTTCGTGTTGCCTTAACTATAACTTGTGTAATGTCATTGAAGAACGGACTGGTTTCAGTTTGAATGAGCAGTGAGAGCTATAATGAACGGGAAAAAACGGAAAACTAATCCGTCATCAAAGGTCTACTGGCATAGGACACCAAAAACATGTATAAAAGATAAAAAAAGAGGAGAATAAAGTTCGTTTTCATGGTTATTTAATATTGTTTTCGTCAAAGATAAAAGTGGACGTAAGGATGAATCAAACTTTAGGTCTGATTGAAGATAATTACTAGAAATACATAAGTAATTGTGAAGATATGTTGTTGTTCTATTTCGTATAAATGTATCCATTTAATAATATGAAATAAGTTATCGTGAATATCAAAGAATTCTTCATTCGATGGCAATCTGTTGGCTTGGAGTTGAATTTACGGTGAGGGAATTTGAATTTCAAACGTCTACTTACATCCCACGTTTTTTTAAAGATTTTTCCTGATGTCCTTGTTCTTGTAACAATCGAAGAGTGGAATCAATTCAAATGTTGGTTGGAAAATATTGATAAGTAAGAATATGAATATCCAATTCCATATAAATAAGTTGTCAATGGTAAAAAAGAAATGCATTTTAGATTAAAAAACATTTGAAATTAGCATCCCAAACATTTGGCCCTGTTGAGTCTAAAGTGCTGACTGAGTGGAAATCGACCAAGAAACTGTCTTATTTGAATTTGTTGCCTCTTCAATGGATTGAAAAATTTAGAAAAAATGTTGATAACTCATTAAATAGTTTGGATACTTGCATGTCATGACGGAATTCAAAGGAACGATTTTGAAATTCGATACCCAGTTCAAAGGATTACAAAACAGTGATATTGATCTCTAGAATAGATTGTATCACGATTAGCTTCTAAATTCGAATATACACATTGGAAAGAAAACTATTTTCGAAGCAGATTGACTCAAAAGAATTGAGCATTTGGTTTCAATGTTTTGTGTGTTTGGTGAATGACTTTTTCGGTGATCTACGTGGAAAAGGAGGATGGAACACGTTTCAATAATCCAAATTTTGTTAACAGCTCATCGAATCGATATACAGTGATGCAGATTCTTAAAAAAAAATGATAATTTGGAGATCACTAAATACTCTCTTCAAAAAATAACGAAATGAATATATTGAACCACACAAGAAATAGTGCCGATGTAAATTCCTTGCAAGCTTTATGTTAATGTGCATCTGCGAAAGTTTTGAAACTAGTACACCATGAAGACTGTGCACAAGAGATTAGTCATCAAAAGTATCATAGTAATGATTTATTATGCTTAAAGTTATGAGTAAGATAATATACTGTAATTTCACCTAACCTAACTGTTTCTAATAATCAATCAGATTTCTTTTTAATCAATTATTCATATCTCTTTTTGACATTCTTTTGCCAAAATGAGTGTTCTTTTACGATGAATTTTATGGAAGGAGAAAGTAAACGAATCAGCTCAAAATCTCAAGTAAATATGTTACTTCATATAATGCAATCTTACTAATATTTAATCATGTCGAAAAAGTTTTATTAACCATGGGAGGCTGTCGTAAAATTAAAACATCATTGATTTTCTCGAGCAATCAGTGCTCAATAAAGATAATCTGCAGAAATGAAATGAAAAAAAAACATAAGACTGATTGCCACACCCCCTTGATAATTACGACGATGTTTGTACTGTTTTTCGTTGTATAGTATACATATGTGTATATATATACATGTGTGTGTATATATATATATATATATATATATATATATATAAGAACAATTTTGTTACCAACATGGAAGAAGCCCATGCATAACCCTATGATATGTTTTTTAATGTCTAAGACTCGTCAATTTAGTTAGTAAGACATCTTGCTAGCAATCAGTTGGTTGGAAGTTCAATTAGCAGCAAGGGAAATAAGGATTACATATATGTTTACACGCTCGTTTGAATGACATTTTTACTTTTTGTATTGCAAATGAGGTTCTCAAGGTACCAATTTGAACCTGGTGAAATGCATGAAACTTTTCTTTATTTTGGTTCGTAACAAGTCTTCTTCTCAGCGTATCACTTTTAAATCCTCAAATCGCTACCATGACTCACAAAACATACGTATATTTATATATATATATATGTATATATATATATATATATATATATATATATATATATATATATATATATATATATATATAAAAATACATACAAAAGTATATATATTTATGTATATATATATGTATGTATGTATATATATATATATATATACAAATATGTACACACACACATACAAATGTATATACATATATATATATACATATATATATACATATATATATATATATATATATATATATATATATATATATATATATATATATATATATATATATATAGTCCAGAAAGTTTTACAGCTTCAAACACTAAACATTAAAACAACTTGATAGATTTTTGTGTCCCTTCAGTCACTCAATTCGAAATATCTATCAATGCAATTTATGTTCTTTTAATTCCCCTATATTTTGTTTTATTGTAAACATCACAATACTTTTTTCTCTCCATGAAACTACTGTGCAGTTATTATGAACTTTTTTTTACTGCTCCTATTCACTTTCATCTCAAAAAATGATATTTTTTGGTTTGAGGATAGTTGAAATAAAAAAGAAAAGAGATATTAAGATGAAGGGAAATAATCTGATAAAATGAAATAAAATTACTTAAAATAATTTACATAACTGAACATAAATTACTTCGTTCACAGAACAGTGTATTTGAAAGAGTAATGTTCAAAATACTGCTTGGCTCACTTATTTCCGAGTGCAGCAAAGTTGAAGATTTAAACAATTTTCAGTCATGTTTTACCAATATTTCTTCTTTTTTATAACACAAAGGTTTTTACAAAGCATTTGTGATATTGTAAACTTTTCTGAACCTTCAAATCTTCGTTTATACTGTAATTTTTATGATGCATGCTGAAAAAAATCCCCAAAATAATCTTATTAAATTATTTAAGTCCAAACTAAGAAATTTGGGAGTGGCGGGAGACAAATTGCACAGAATGGATTTTGTGCATTTTTTACCCACGAATCTTATGATCAGAAATTTACCATTTTTACTGATGCTATAGATCACTTATCATCTTCTATCATACCCATCCACTTAATATATTTCATCATCGATATTAGAAATGTATGTACCATATGCATCCAACTACGTTTGCTGAAAGGTGATAGCACTCTCGATAAAATTGAATCGGCTGCAGGGTGAGTTTTTTTTTTCCAATTAGTTTTTTTTTCGATAAAGAACCGGTATAGAATTTAATTAAAGTTTAGCAAAAAAATTGGCTTCCTCCTGCACTTCTTAGAGCCCGAAGCCTAACCATGGTGGAGTTGTATGGATTTGGTTGGTTAAAGGTAGGGCTTTGCTCCCTACTTTGGTGCGTTCAGTGTCGTCTTATTTTGATAGTAACACCATATATATATATATATGTATGTATATATGTAAATATATATATATATATATATATTGACCTAACCGAAAAGTACATTGAAAGTACGAAATAAATTTGCTTTGGCAATTCATCACACACACAAACACACGCACACACACACACACACACACACACACACACATATATATATATATATATATATATATATATATATATATATATATATATATATGGTAAGCAATGTGTATTAGTGTTAAAAATGTAAATAAGGGAAAACAGTTTGAACTACAAGAAACTCATTTCTGACCTCTCACTCGGACCAAATGATTTAAAGTCGCGATTGAAACAATTAATTATTCGGTGCACGTCAAGACATAGTTCCTTGAACTATTCCAATGAGAAAGTAGATTTTTTTGTTCAAATCTGATCTGGGGTACATCTTAGTTCCTGGTCATTTTTACTGTTGATAATCCAGTTCGAGCAAAACATTAGAAGCTCAAACCGTCTTGCTTTATTCGCATTGTCTAATACTAATACCCATAACTTATACTGTAAACGTTGAAACATAATATTTACATAGACATACTTAAATAAAATCTCCTAAAACTATCATGACACCCAAACCAGTATTTTTTAACTTCTGCCAACCATCAAAACTTTGAGTGCCTTCTCTCTCACTATATATATATATATATATATATATATATATATATATATATATATATATATATATATATATATATATATATATATATATATATATATATATATATATATATGATTCATACAAATTGCAAGTGTTTCCATAATTGTATCCATCATCATAGCATTTGAAATAAATGGTGCAGCTGAAAAGTAAGAATGATATAATATACACAAAAATAACATTACCATACAGCGGGACTCCGTATATGATAGTCTAGCACAAGTCCAAAGCTTTTTGCCACCCAGTAAATATCCGATTACTATACGAGTGGATCAAACTGCAATGTCAACTTAATAACTATAACTAACACAAAATTCATAAAAAATATTAAATGCTCACAACATGGACTAATCTTTTGTTGTTGACGGAATGACTAACATAAGAAAAACTCATTTTCCGAATAAAATAATAAGAACTGAATAAACGAAATGACCTTAACTTATTTTTATTTACATTTATTCAGCAAAAAATACTACAAAGCTATGATCATTCATCGTCAATGATATATCACTATCCACACAAGGATATATAAGCCTCATAAAAATATCAAAATTCATATCCCAAAATCGAAAACATTTTGTTATATTCAAATGCTACGAAATTTATCTTAATCCAGATAAAAAATATTTTAATGGGCAACACTGGTCCGAGAAGTCAAAACTCTATTCCCTAAGGTCTCAGGATTTCCTGTGAATCGAGGTCACGTTAATTTGGTAGACATAGAAAATTCAAATTTTCCTATCTCCGGGTAGTAGCTCCAGACTTGGCAAACCATGGTCCATAGTCCTGTGATTCTGGAGTTTTTCTAGTTTTTCCTAGTTACTGAGAGATATCTCTTGGTGTTCATGGCTGAATCATGTTAGATACACCTGCAATGTCAAGATTAGTTTGGACCATCTCTAAATACAAGCGAAAATGGAGAAATGTGTGGAGCCTATCAGATGCTTGTCACCTGTAGGTATGTTCCACATAGCTCAAGCCAAGACAAGATAAAACTGCGTTGGGAAGGATGAAAATAATCTATTGACGTCTCAGCTCACCACAGCAATAATGTAGCTTGAACCCAACATTAAAAACAACCTTGTGTTAAATTTTTCTCTCGTTGGGAATCCAGTAAATATGGTGAAGTATCTTTTTGTAGTAGACGTCCAGGCAGCTTTGCACCGGTGCAATTCCATGTCCAATGGTGACTTCCTGAGTCGCAGTATTGCTTAGCACAAAAAGACTAAGATTTTTCCTCAAAAATTAATTTCTGCACAGTTTTGCAGGGAGCAGTAGGCCCTAGGGGAGCATAACCCCATTGCACTAGAAGGTATCAGTTAGACTCATCATGACACCCTCACAACATTAGTCGTAGGGACAGTTTTTTTTTTACCGCCGGTAACTAGATCCTCACATTGAAAACGACTTGCTCATGTAGGGAAACGTGTGAATACGATAGCGCAATTGTCTTGAACGTAGTATCTGTTCTGAAATCACTCTTTGGTTGCTTTGCGCCGGTGCAATGACGTGGCCGATGCCAGCTTACTGGGCTCAAAAGAAGAGGCGTAGGGTTCATCCTGTGGCCTTACGGAAATAACTCAGCCCCGTCTCGGGATGAGCAGTACGCCACGGGGCAGTGCTGTCCAATAGTTCAGAAAGTAATAGGTTGGGCTCGCCCTGACGCCTTTACAACACTAGCTCTAGGGGCTGGAGCAAATTTTTAGTTTTCCTGTAACTGGAACTCCAAATAAAAGATAACTTTGAATCACCTCTTGCTTTTATGTGAGAAACAAGTTAATATTGTAGTTGAACAATTCTTTTGGTTGTAGTATCCGTTCACAAAGCACCCCTCAGTAGCACTGCACCGTTGGAATGACATGGCCAATGATGGCTTTCTGATGATGGCTCGTTTTTGTTAAGCACAAGAAATTTAGTATTCGTTTTACAGCCTGAAAAATATTTCTGCTAAGGATCACATACACTTTTAGGCAGTACCTTGAAAACGCACTAAAAAAGGATTGTTTGGATGTGCCTTGACGCCTTCACTTTGTGAGAAAGAGAGTAAATACGGATTCTAACGATTGACATCATGTGATGGACAAAATTAAGTGAATGCAACCATGAATGTACATAAGTATGTCGTAAACTCCTTCAACCCTCAATCAAATTATTGATAATTGCATTCCTCCATATTGGCAATGTTTACATTCGCTCAAAAAAATATTCTTTAGGTTCCAATGTTCATGTTTGCAGCTTTTCCTTTCTCTTAGAAAATTTTGCAATTCATGTTGGCATAAAATTGTCTGGTCAACGATAGAATCTGTAGAAGACAATCTTTCAGCCCTCATCGTTTGAAATGTAATGTTTTCTGTTTCCGAGTAGGAAGATTACAAAGAGAAAAATGAAAAAGCAGATACGAAAAAAACGGAAAAAAAAAGAAGAAATCTGCATACGTTTATTGGTTGTGTAGTCCGTCAACAGGATAGACATACAGTCAAAGGGGAGATGTGGGAAAATTACCCGACCATACAATCAGGAAAAATTTTCCACAAGTTTTTCATACTGCTGCGTACTTTTTGAGCGTATATCTAATTTAAATTTATTTTTCAAATATTTGTCAATCTAAGCATTAACTTTTATTGGAAAACGTATAATTGAGCAAAACTGTCTGAAAGTACTCGTTTAATTGATATGAAAATAATAAATGAAGGGTGGGTCTGATATGATGGGATCGTATTTTTTTCTTTTCTTCAACTAGGTTTATATTATCAACTAGTCTCAAGCACCTTTCTAGGGGCAATAACATCCATTTTAGGAGTTGTGCTATGATCTTGATTTGCACTTCAATTCAATTGTTATTTTTTTGTAATATTTCCTTCATCTTTTAATTTCTATCGCAGCCATCAATAATGCCAATTTGTGACCGTTGAGGAAAACAGCACCAATCCGAAATAAAGTATCAGGTCGGAGTGAGACTCAAACTTAAAGGCCATTTATCTTGGGAAACCGTACAGGCTGCTTTGCCATTCAAGCTTCAAGAATATACTCACTTTCTCCCAATTGGTCGGCGACATATACATATGTTTTATGTTCATTAGTTAGATATCTGGAAACAAAATTGCTTTAATATAATTTGAATGGATCAAGCATTGTAAAAGATAACCAATCGTAAGTATTAATTCTAATTTTGATTTTAGTTGCTTTCCATTAAAACAATTAGCGTGAATTTACTGGACTCAACCTAGCTTAGTTCAGTACAGGGATACTCTGAGGAATTGAATCGATATCAATATACTTGAGATGATCTGCAACACTTGCGTGCTGACCACTTTTTGAATGACATGGTTGTGCTGAAGAGAATAGTTGTGTGAAAAGAATTGAGACTTACGAACACACAACGAGGATAGGAGAAAGCAAAGCAAGATAGGAACCGGATACGTTTTTTCAAGCATTTCATCACCGTCAAAAGAAAAATGAATGAATTGTAGGTTTTTTTGTAATGAATTGAAGTATGATTGATGCGATTTGTTGTATATCTGGGAGAGGATCTTCTCCAACAATTGTGTATTACTGATTTTTTGAAAGTCAGAAAGCAAGATTGAGAGACAGAAAGATAAACGGAACCGAATGGAAAACAATGTCCATCTGAAAGAGGAGTGGCTGAAAAAGAAGACCTGTAAATATGTTAACCTAAACAATATCCCTTTTATTAAATTTCTCCTTATACAACACAGACAATTAAGGAAAGAGACCTATTCTGAAAAAGAGAGATCTGATGCACCATGCAAAATAAATGATAGAGTGTCTTAGTTTAATAGTACGCCAGGATATGCAACATTAGATCTTGTCCCAGTGAGTGTCAGTATGTTTGGTTTGTTTTGTTTTGTCTGGAAACGGTTTTCAGGTTTGCACAACGTCTGTCAAACACTTGAAATTCTTTTTTTTTGACCGAAAAAAGTTATTTAATGAAGAATTTTGTAGAATACATATATACCGAGGGTGTATGTTTTTTTTTCATCTTCTTGTTTAGCTTTGAAGAAATTTTCATTGAAATTCACCGAGAAGGTTCTGCTATCAGTCGAACGGACTGAATTGAAAGCTTCAAACAGAAAAGAGAGCAGGAAGAAAAAAATTGAAAGCTTCAAACAGAAAAGAGAGCAGGAAGAAAAAAATCAACGGTAGAGGCCTTTATGTAAATACCAAAAAAAAAAAATACAAATCAATTTAAAATATAATGAAAAAGAAAGGAGGCAATGTGACAGGGGAAGAAAAAATGAGATTCCAGCCAATAGAAGACGTTTCAGACCGAACAACATTGTTCCAAACAAAAGGGAATGACGTCTTGTGAATTTCAATTTCTTAAAATATGATACTTAATTAACTAATTAATTTAAGAATGACAGGACTGACACCAGGGAGTCTGAATGTGTTTTTGTGGGTAGATATTAAATTAGAATTCTCAGCTCGCTAATTAAAAAAATGAATTCCTATTCTCAGATCACTGATTGAAAAATATGGGCTGTGTGTCTTTGAATGAAAGAAACTATCTTGACTCTTGATACATACTGAAAGATTAATGCAGCACTGATATTGATTCTTTTAGTCCCCTGTCGAGTATATGGCCACAAATATGATTTCCAAAAAAAGGGCAGTCGTTTATGGGATAGAGTACCCAGCCCGAAGCCCACCCTTCCTCCACTATTTGGATATTGGGATCAATATTCATTGTTGCAACTTAATCTTAGTCGGTCTGTCTTTACGTAAGTAAAGGCTCCAAGTACCTTTCTATGTCTCCATGAAACCCACAAAAGAGGAAGAGATCAAGAAAAAAATCACCCCAGGATTGCAAATCTTTGGCAGAGCAAGCTCGACCTTCAAAATCAAGTAGATACGAAGATCTTAAAAGAGAGCAAAATACAACCACTGTATCTTCCCAATGGTCACTTAAAGAGCTGAAACATGGAACCTAACCAAGAGATAAACTCGCAAACTGAGAAGCATGCTACGTGCAAATGAGACAATCATATTCAAGCTCACATGGAAAGATCACAAGACAGGACAGTATATAAGGAAGAAAACGAGGCTTAGAGACATCATAAAATCTATTAGAAATCTTAAATGGCAATTGGTAGGTCATGTTGTAAGAATGAAAGATAACCGATGGACATCACGACTCACAACGTGGATCCCCAGTGATCATATGTGCATCCGAAGCCGATGAAATACAGGATGGAGGGATTAACTGGACAAATTTAGAAAATACTGGCACTGAAACGCCCATGATAGAGAATTGTGGTGAATCCTGGGGAATGTTTATGTCCAAAGACTGATGATGATGATGATGATGATGATGATGATGATGATGATGATGATAGCCTATGATACCATCGAGAGGAAAGAAGTGCTTTCATGCCGTTCCAAAAGGTCTTAATGTGGGATGATGTAAAGTGTCCTGACCGGAACTTCAATCTATCCCACGTTAAAAACTGTTACTCCACACGGCACCTGATTGAGAAATTATTTGCTGACCTCAGATTGACAGATCCTAATGTTATTACTAAGCCATAAACAGGAAAAGGACACTCATTTTTTCTCTTCCCAACGGTTCAATAAAACATTTTCAATTTGATACGGGAATGATATTTTGGGAGACATTTTCTTCCGATTACCATTCCTTGTTCATGTATTTTTTTAGAAAGAAGAATGGCACCGTCAAATAAATCTGGTGCCCTGATAAATACCATGTACAAATATGCATGTTATCCCTTTGGAGAACATATAATTGTTATGTAAGTAGATTCTTGTTCACACCATCTTCTAAATAGTTATCAGCACATCATAATGTACATCGGACTGAAATATCATACATACCATTACAGAATAAAATTGGGAAGCTTCAAAGCACATTTTTGTTGGACCCATTCGTACAAAGAATGTTAGATAAATGTTCAAACTTTTTGACTATATTTGGAACATGTTGCACAGCCTTAATGTATTCTTGGAACAAACGAGGAACATGGAATGGCCAGATACTCTATAAACTTTAATCAGGTATTGACTCATCATACTATGTATCAGGCTGAAATATTATACAGTTATATCTAAAAGAGCATGTCAGGTCAGAATTGAATGGGAAAGCTTCAAAGCATATATATATATATATATATATATATATATATATACATATATATATTTATGCACACACACACACACATATATATATATGTGTATATATCTATATCTGCATATATATACATATATATATATATATATATATATATATATATATATATATATATATATATATATATATATATATATGTTTGTGTGTCCAAATATATGTGTACACTTTACATGTTCGAGAAAGCACTGTTCAATGAAAAGTCGTACTATCGTTGTTGAGTGCTGTATATACATGTATACAGTATGTAATAACGTACTAATTAAAGCTTTTCCCTTATCCAGCTAAAGAGGAAGAATAAAAGAATGTCGTGTATTGTTGCGGGGGTTGTTATCAATTTCAATTAACTGGTGTCACAAACATTACTCGTTCGTCCTCGAGCTAAACAACGGACTTAAGTAGGGAAACTGATTTGTTAGTGTTGCAATCGAGGAAAAAGCATCTCAAACAATTTGCTTGGAAACAGTGCTGCTGTCTCACGTGCAGTGTACTCCTATAAACAATTTAATTTTCGAGAGAAGGCGTTTTGCAAAAAGCATTTCATACTTCTATTTCTACTGTCTTTATCAATATATATATATATATATATATATATATATAGATATATAATTTGTAAGGGATTTACAGTTTATTCGTACGTTTTGGAAAAACATCGGGGCAAAGTGAACATAAACTGCCTCAAGTTGAAGGTTATAAGTCAGTGAATACGTTATCTTGATAGGTTATTTGCTGAACTCATCTTTATTTCAAAACCATACAGCCACTAGCATCATCTTCCCTTCATTTCTTTTTACATAAAATATAATGGTTGCTATCAAAGCAAAATGACTGCCTAAACAATATGGCAGCCGGTGATGAGAGTCACGTCTGTTTTGGGTACATATTTCCCTCCCCAGATTCGTGTCAAATGAAAACTTTATTAGACATGTTTGAGCTTCACTCATTGCTTTTGAATCATTTTTCCTCCTCTAGCTTTCATAAAAGGCATCTCATTTCAAGGGGTGGTGGAAGAGATATATCTATGCCTTTTACGAGGGGATTAGTATTAAGTTAACGTAAGCTGCCCTCACCAATGTGCAAACCCAGCTCACCAATCCTACCACTTTGCCAATAACCACAACACGACTAACATTCACAAACATCCAATGTATGTACCATTGTTCTTCCCTTATATCCTCATCAAGGATAAAGATGACAAACCTAAGCTTCTTTCACTCCCGGCATATTGTTATCCGCGATTGCAACTGATTCAGGTGGTAATCAGGATAAACCTTGTTTACCCCTGTCCTCTTACAAGAATCGATGATTGGCTGTAACCATTTAGCTTCGGAGAAACGTTTCTCAGTCGTAATCATTAAGGTAAGCGTTTAAAAAAGAGGAATACGGCTTCCATGTATAACGTATTCTGTGATACACAACAGCCTATCAAACAAGAGGTGAGCACTCTACCATTAGATGATAGTGATTAGTTCTGAATGCCCATGAGATAGCCGATTAGGATCGAACCAGCTGTTTTTGCATAGAGTGAAATAAAGTGTCCAGCCTCTTTAAATCAGGAAAATTATGTACCAAAAATTGACTGCGATGTTTGAACTTTGAAGAAATGGAAATTGTTAAAGCTATAAAGACGTGCACTCGAGAGGCACGTTTAACTGTTTTCTCGACATTTAGTTCCAACATATCTGTAGACTTTATACATTTTTCCAGTTCATCTTTTTGGGTATAATGAATTGGATAAATGCTTTTAACTTGTCAGTGAGAGGTTTCAGCTTTTTTTTTCAAGAAAAGTATCAACATGATCAATATCAAACCGAATATAAAAGGTTTCTGGACGACACCCGGTTACACACGCTACAGAAACAGTACAAAGCTAAACAAAAAGTGATTCGCTTTGAAATCTATAAGGGTATGTCAAAGGTGATATTTCTTTGATTGATCGTCAAAAAGCGATAGAAGATGAATATATGTCATCAATCATGTGAATCGTTCAGAAAACAATCGTGAAAACAGGAAAGTAATACGTATTCCCAATAATGATACTCAAACATACCGCCCATGGTATTCTTAATACGAATTCATGGAACATGAGCTCATATTTTTATGCATTCTCCTGTAAATCAAGTTTTCATGCATGTTTTTCAATCAATAAGGGTAGGTCTGCATTCAAAGTTTTGTTTTAGGCTACAAAAGAAAATCAAAATATTTCATGGTACGTTTTATATTCTGTGCTTATAAATATCAGGCAGCCTTGTTAAGTGGGGTCAATGAGAGTCAAATTGAGTCTAAGTTCAAAACTTTCTCGCATATGTTTCTCTTGTTATCAAAAAGATGACTTTTCCTGAAAAAAAATTCTCAGGTTTGGATTAAAGGGGATAATCCATTGTTCCAAATAGTGGATAAGAGATAATCACATCAGCAGATTTCTTAACCTATAATCAGGAAGTTCATTGTCACCGATAGAGAAACTGAAAAAAGTCACAATCTTCAATATAGTCTTAGATTTATACACAGAAAAAATTGTACAGTTGCAGACCCAAAGAATGGTGATAATTTTCTGTAAAGTTGATTTCCAGGTTTGGAGGAAGGTGGGGAGATTTGGATGGCTGAGGGAAAAACAGAGTGTGTGCGCTGCCTTTATAACTACTTGATGCTAAACAAACACAAGGCGTAAATTTCATTTTCTGTTTTTTTCATGAAAGCAAAGAAGTAGCTAAGATTTAACTTTCAGAAAGCAGGAAAGCGTTGTGGCTACTTTGGGATACGTTTAGGCGTGATTAATCATTCAAATATTCACATATGTAAAAAGACATAAAAAGAATTCAGATTTATTTGTGGGATTGGTCGAGACTGTAACAACAAGGACTTAATTGGAAACGGATGGTAAATGGGCATCAATGAAAAAATGTCAATCCTCGATCCCAGGCAGTCACCATACAAGGGATAGGAAAATGCATTCATTTCTTCGTACGGATGAGAGCACTTTTGAGTCAGGCTATAACTTTTAAAGTGTGTTATATTTTGTTTTCACTGTTTATTTGGTCTCTATTGCTTTCTGTCTTCCTTTCTTCCCCGTTTTCTTTCAATCTCTGTGTCTGCATCTATCTATCTATCTATCTATCTATCTATCTATCTATCCTATACTTTGCATATAACCCCATTGATGTATCTGCTTATATGTATTCTCGTTGATCTGTCCATATTAAGCTTGCTGGTAATGTATTTAAACAGTCGTACAAAATTTTTTGCTCATATGAAACTATTGTATTCACTTACTTTTATCTATCTATTTGTAAATCTTGTCGAATTTAAATTATGAGAAAATACAGAATTTACCGGCAAAATAAATGACACAAAAACTATTATGAATAATTAAAATGAATGCTTACCATTCTGTGTGTATCAATACTTCAGAGAAGGAATTTTAATGATGACAAAATAGTTTTGAGACTTCATATCTTTCATAGTTCGTGATTTTATGTTGTCTCAGCACGTCATAAGCCTTGAGCAAGTTTTCCCATTAACGCTGTCATATCAACACGTTCCAATCCCCAAAAGACAATGGTTGGGAAGATGGATAATAGCAACCGAGATGAATACAATTATAGATTTGTTATTGTCAATTGCAGTCGAGGAAACTTCCGTTAGTGCAAAGAAAAGGAAAATCTATTAACAAATGATCCGTAGATATTTTAGGCGTTTGGGAAGTAAAAGGAGAGCGTTTATGGTTCTCCCTCAGGGAATGGTAGTGATATTTGAAACATAAACAAACACACACACGTTATTACAGATAATATCTGTATGATGAAATGTGATTTATTTCCATTTGTTATTCTCACTTTAACAATGGATTTATCTTCTCGAACATTGCAAGTTGGTTTGTAGAAATATCTCCTATGGGCCATTTAAAGCAAATGACTCTCAAACTAAAACTACTCCAGTCACGTTTTGATAAAACCCAGGATAGAATTTATAAGATGTGTACATGATTCGACACGAATAAAAGTTGTGATATTTTTCTTTATATCACCTTTGAAACAAATATATCTCGATTAGTTGTACACTAAGCGTAATACTTTTTAGACTTGTCCAAGCTTTTCAGATACCATTCGGGTACATAAATACGATACCCATTGATATTTAAAGTCCCAAAACAGACATTTAGTACTATTCGGATTTTAAAATGTTATGTATCTGAGACGTACCGATGTAACTAGTTGAATAAACTGTATACATACGGATTTCTAAATTCCTTTTTGTCCTGATATGGCCGATAGCTGAAGATTCAGGTTGTTTACGCAAAAGAGATTGTTGCTGATAATGAAGTCCTATGGAATAGTAGACGATTTGAAAAAAAAAAATGTCGATTTTTATTTCCAGACGGAATGTTTTTCTCTCTTATTGATGATTTTCGTTTGCATACAAAACAACTTCGTTCATTAAACAATACAGACCCACACACACATACATACATACATGCACATAAAAAAATGCGTACAAAACACACAAATGAATATAGGTTGATGTCTGTTTGTATGAATAGATAGCTCCCATTCTCTGATGATATTTGTATTGAATATGTAAATATATATGTAGAGTCTACATACTTGATATAAAATAATAAGCACCAACATATATACTGTTGAACACACACACATGTGCATACACGCGTTTAAACCCACCTAAATACACGTACAGACATGGCATTTCCTTGAGATGAAGCTAATATATCAATTCTATGAATCAATCCACTTGAGTTATTCTTTGAATTTATAATTCCGATGTAAATTGAACCATTCTTGGAGCACGTACATATGAATGGGGTTGTCTGGTTGATTTACTTTTCAGACCTTTACCTTATTACGCATATAACTAGTTGATTTAACTCTGAATAAATTTCTATTCATCATAATATTTCACTTCTCTCTGATTTTATTTCATGGTAGTTGATAGAAAAATTGTATCTTAAATGTGATGCATTTGCATACTGTGTTGGTACCACTGATGTCTTATTTCATTTCATAAATAGGAATCAGTTGAATGATTATTAGAAAAGGATGATTTTCAACTAAATGTGAACTTGATTGATTTGCATGATTTAATATCTTTATTCCTGTTACTTTCAACAAATGTATTTGAGCCTTTGTTTGGGGCTGCATTTAGCCAATATTTCATTTTTCTGATTCAATAAATTTATTTCTGAGGGTTATAATTCTTAATTATTCTTGTAACCAGATTCCGCATTTACTATCACAGCTGTTGGCTGGTTTCGAGTGATGTGAAATGTTCGATTTTATAACTGGATTCTTTTTTATCCTTCAACAATCAAACATATTTGATAACGCTGTTTTATAGCTATTTTTTAGGTCTTGGAAAGAACTTTTATGATTATTGAATTCCAGTTTCCAACCTACGTTCTATGTTCAAATGAAGTTTTTTCTTTCTATTCTTGTAATTTCCATTTAAGAGTTGCTGGGTATATGATGGCTCTGAACATTTATTGTTTGAAGGGCTTTGTTTTTGCAACAGAATTCAGCAACTGGTACTTGGATTGTGTTGTACCTTTTGTACACGGTTCTTTTATTGTGATCACTCAGTTTTATTGTGATCACTCAATTAGTCTTGCCATGTGATTTCTTTCAATCATAACCAATTCTTAATGTTTCAGTAAAACATTTTCTACATTGGTTTGTAAATTAGATCCAAGACTACCTTCCCAATATTACATCAAATCAATTTACGAAAGAAAAAAATATATTAAAAAAAAACAACAAAAAACGGAACGAACAACGACATTATTTTTTCTGTTCCCTTTTCGTTATTTTGACCTAAATCTAAGTAAAATCTCCAGTGGCGTCGACTCTACTCTAATTTAGTGAATTATTCTCGATATTTTTGACTTTGTTAAACATATTAATTTTGGGTGAGATTCTAGATATATTACTGTAGATAGATTGGGATGACTGTTTAATGATAATCAAAAAAAAAGAAATCAAGCGAAGAATCACTCTTGGATGTCAAGCCTTTGGCAGAGCAATCTGAATTTTCAGAGAACAAGAGGATCTCTTAAATCCTAAAAGAAAGGTAGTATGTATCCTCCGGGTAGTGACCCACACAGTTGAAACATGAAATCTAGCCTAGAGACGGACCTGCAGACTAAGAAGTATGCAACGTACGCATAAGACATTCATACTCAACCTCACATTCGACCAAAAGATAGTGCAATAAATCTGGGAAAAACAGGAGTCTGAA